>VTON01000241.1:0-46706 GCA_009617725.1 Hydropsyche tenuis
TCGAGCGAAATTTTTCTAAAATCATCCATAAGTTAGGTTACAGAAATTTGAAAACAACGAAAATATCGCGAAGACTTGGGTTAGGTTCGAGAGAAATTATTCAAAAACATCCATAAGTTAGGTTACAAAAATGAGAAAACTTCGAAAATATCGCGAAGACTTGGGTTAGGTTCGAGAGAGAGTATTCAAAGTCATCCATAAGTTAGGTTACAAAAATGAGAAAACATCGAAAATATCGCGAAGACTTGGGTTAGGTTCGAGAGAAATTATTCAAAACACATCCATAAGTTAGGTTACAAAAATGAGAAAACTTTGAAAATATCGCGAAGACTTGGGTTAGGTTCGAGCGAAATTTTTCTAAAATCATCCATAAGTTAGGTTACAGAAATTTGAAAACAACGAAAATATCGCGAAGACTTGGGTTAGGTTCGAGAGAGAGTATTCAAAGTCATCCATAAGTTAGGTTACAAAAATGAGAAAACATCGAAAATATCGCGAAGACTTGGATTAGGTTCGAGAGAAAGTATTCAAAACACATCCATAAGATAGGTTACAAAAATGAGAAAACATCGAAAATATCGCGAAGACTTGGGTTAGGTTCGAGAGAAATTATTCAAAGTCATCCATAAGTTAGGTTACAAAAATGAGAAAACATCGAAAATATCGCGAAGACTTGGGTTAGGTTCGAGAGAAATTATTCAAAACACATCCATAAGTTAGGTTACAAAAGTGAGAAAACTTCGAAAATATCGCGAAGACTTGGGTTAGGTTCGAGCAAAATTATTCAAAACACATCCACAAAAGTGAGAAGGTTTCGAAAATATCGCGAAGAAAAGGTTCGAGCGAAAATTCAAAACACATCCATAAGTTAGGTTACAAAAGTGAGAAAACTTTGAAAATATCGCGAAGACTTGGGTTAGGTTCCATTCAAAGTCATCCATAAGTTAGGTTACAAAAATGAGAAAACTTCGAACATATCGCGAAGACTTGGGTTAGGTTCGAGCAAAATTTTTCAAAATACATACAAAATCTAGATTACAAATATGAGAAAACTGGGATGATTTCGCGAAAAAAAACAAATTGATTTTGAATTCAGAGACAAAAGATTTTTAAATACTTTTTTCAAACGGTTCCCGTAATCTTTTCGAATAGGCGAAACATTTCGAAATGTTTCTCAAAAATACTTCGGGCCAATTTTATGCGGAAACATTTGTATTAAATAAATTATTTTCGAAAAACACATTTATTTAGAATTCCGAGACAAAAAAATTTTAAAAGATTTTTTTCCACGGTTCCCGTAATTTTTCCGAATAGGCGAAAAATTTCGAAATGTTTCTCAAATATACATCGGGCCAATTTGATGCGGAAACATGTGAATTAAATAAATTATATTTGAAAAACACATATATTTTAATTCCGAGACAAAAGATTTTCAAACCATTTTTTCCGACAGTTACCGTAATATGTCCGAAGTGGCAAAATATGAATACTTCGAAAATATCGCGAACACTTGACTTAATTTCGAGCGAAATTATTCAAAATACATCCATAAGTTAGGTTACAATAATGAGAAAACTTCGAAAATATCGCGAAGACTTGGGTTAGGTTCGAGCGAAATTTTTCTAAAATCATCCATAAGTTAGGTTACAGAAATGTGAAAACAACGAAAATATCGCGAAGACTTGGGTTGGCTGCGAGAGAAATTATTCAAAAACATCCATAAGTTAGGTTACAAAATTGAGAAAAATTCGAAAATATCGCGAAGACTTGGGTTAGGTTCGAGAGAGAGTATTCAAAGTCATCCATAAGTTAGGTTACAAAAATGAGAAAACATCGAAAATATTCAAAACACATCCAAAATATCGCGAAAAGAACTTGGGTTAGGTTCGAGAGAAATTATTCAAAACACATCCATAAGTTAGGTTACAAAAATGAGAAAACATCGAAAATATCGCGAAGACTTGGGTTAGGTTCGAGCGAAATTATTCAAAACACATCCATAAGTTAGGTTACAAAAGTGAGAAAACTTCGAAAATATCGCGAAGACTTGGGTTAGGTTCGAGAGAAATTATTCAAAAACATCCATAAGTTAGGTTACAAAAATGAGAAAACTTCGAAAATATCGCGAAAAAGGTTCGAAAACAAAAAATTCCATAAGTTAGGTTCGAGAAAACAAAAAATATTCAAAAAATTATTCAAAATCATCCATAAGTTAGGTTACAAAAATGAGAAAACATCGAAAATATCGCGAAGACTTGGGTTAGGTTCGAGAGAAATTATTCAAAACACATCCATAAGTTAGGTTACAAAAATGAGAAAACATCGAAAATATCGCGAAGACTTGGGTTAGGTTCGAGAGAAATTTTTCTAAAATCATCCATAAGTTAGGTTACAAAAATGAGAAAACATCGAAAATATCGCGAAGACTTTGGGTTAGGTTCGAAAATCCATAAGTTAGGAAAATCGAAAATATCGCGAAGTTCGAAATTATTCAAAACGAGAAAGAAATTATTTCGAGAGAAATTCAAAACATCCATAAGTTAGGTTACAAAAATGAGAAAATTTTCGAAAATATCGCGAAGACTTGGGTTAGGTTCGAGAGAAATTATTCAAAAAACATCCATAAGTTAGGTTACAAAAATGAGAAAACTTCGAAAATATCGCGAAGACTTGGGTTAGGTTCGAGAGAAATTATTCAAAGTCATCCATAAGTTAGGTTACAAAAATGAGAAAACATCGAAAATATCGCGAAGACTTGGGTTAGGTTCGAGAGAAATTATTCAAAATCATCCATAAGTTAGGTTACAAAAATGAGAAAACTTCGAAAATATCGCGAAGACTTGGGTTAGGTTCGAGAGAAATTATTCAAAAAACATCCATAAGTTAGGTTACAAAAGTGAGAAAACTTCGAAAATATCGCGAAGACTTGGGTTAGGTTCGAGAGAAAGTATTCAAAGTCATCCATAAGTTAGGTTACAAAAATGAGAAAACATCGAAAATATCGCGAAGACTTGGGTTAGGTTCGAGAGAAAGTATTCAAAGTCATCCAAAAGTTAGGTTTCAAAAATGAGAAAACATCGAAAATATCGCGAAGACTTGGGTTAGGTTCGAGCGAAATTATTCAAAACACATCCACATTTGAAAACAACAAAATTCATGTTAACCACCACTCAAACAAAACCAATTGATTATTTCCGGTCGCATTTGGCAGTTGTTTGTTCAGTGGATCGGCTAGTCAGGGGTGCCCAAACTTTTTTGATCCCGGGCCACATTGAAAATTTCTTAAAGGTTGGCGGGCCAAGAGTCCATTCTTAGTTTGTATCTTATTGATAATGTTGCATTCACACGGTGCCAGTAAAATGAATACTTGATTCAGGAAATTTGCAGGGTGGGGGAAATTTCTAATTTTTAATACACTTTTTTTCAAATATAGAATTGTATTCAACGCTTTTTTTGGAAAAAAAGGCGTCGGGACGCATTTTTTATCAAGCTTTTTATGATTTAATTTTGTTATTTTTCCGTTTTAATAGCGCCGCAGGCGAATTTTTTTCACAAAAATTATCGATGTTATTCAAATTTTTAAGAAATTAAAAAGACACTAAAAATACTAATTTTTATGATGAAAATGAGCCGATTAAGTAGCATATTTTCTCCAAATTATTACTTTTTTAAAAAATCCATTCAACTGCTAAATCGAAACTTTATCGCCCGAAATTCAAATGGAAATAATTAATTTGCATTGTTATGATATTTTTAAAGACTAATATGACAAATTGCCAATTTTGGATTTTTATAAATTTTTTCCACTAACAGAATTTGAAAATTATACATTAATTTGCTCAAAAACTATTTTATGTATTTGGAAGTAGATGTATATATGAAAAAACTTTTTCTAGAATGAAATATTGTTTACCGAATTTGTGTGTAGATCTACTTTAACTGACGAGCATCTTAAATCACTCCTGATAATAACTATTATCAGGAGTGATTAGTAGTAATTTTATTAGTAACTACTAATAAAATTGAACCACGGTTAAATTATATTATTAGCAGCAAAGAACAACTTCATAAATCGCATTCATATTTTTTTCCAATATTTAAATTGTAATTTTTTCTGTTTACATAAAAATTATTAAAGCTTTGTATAATTTTTTTACTATCTGTACATATATGTATATATATTTTTTTGTAATTGATAAATACTAAAAAAAAGAGAGAAAAACTTGCCCGCTTCGCGGGCCAGATTGTATGAGAAAGCTGGATCGTTTCGCGGGCCAGATTTTTTTGCTCGCGGGCCATAGTTTGGGTACCCCTGGGCTAGATCAGTGCTCCGCAAGATGTTTCCTTCGGGGGCACATTAACGATATTTCCATAATTTCGCAGCACACTTATCACGATGACCACATTTCTTAGGACTTAAAAACCGAACGCTCCGCAAAAATCAAATAAAAATTATACCTTTCCCATATGAAAAAAAAATGTTTTGCACATCCAAAATTTTTTAGATTTTTACCTCAAAGAACTATTAATATCATTAACTATACCATAGTATGCTCATTACGTTTGTCAATACTTTTCCAATACGTGTGAGAAAAAATCGACGTTCTTGATTTATTTGATCAATGGACGTTATAAAAATTTATTTCATCTTATTTTTCAGCGATATCGATCACATAAAGCAGTGATCTCCAAATTTTTGTTAATAACGTCCCCCTAATCTGAAAAACCATAACCCTCACAATCCTTCTAAAACTATTTATAAAAACACCCAACTCATCGAAAATCTGATTAAATTTTTAATTAATGTAATACATCTGCCGGTAATATTGAATAACTTTATAGCTCATGGTCATTCTATTGAATCGAATTTTCAGGAAACTAATGATTTTTGAAAAGTGAAAAACACGTTCTCGAAGTACGTGATTATTTGTCAATAACAAGTACGCCTTGCATGATTATAGATTATTTGATTAGTGATAACCACAGATAAAAGTTTTATAAATTTTGCAGTACACAATTGGTCGAAACTCTAATAATCAAATAATTCTTATCGGGCGATAAAAATCGATGAAAAATAGACTTATCGAAAATATCAGAAGTTACGTTCGACTCGTTGCAAAGTATTGACGATTCGGAAACATTTCAAAGCATTGACGATTAATTACTCAACGTATTTGTCTATGTAAGTTAGAATTTGATTTAAATTTTCATATATTATTATTATATAATAACTATTGAACGTATATTTTATGATGATTATTTATCTATCAGTCTAAAGTTTATCGTTTCATAAAGGCCTTGTCCTGCAGTGGATAACTAACAGGCTGCTAATGATGATGACGATGATGATAAGATAATAAGGTATAATACATTTTATTATATAATTGTAAAAAAAAAACAGTCGGAAAGGTCGTAAAACGTTGCGAGCTTACAACACATGGCCGGCCATGTGGGTAAATGGCGCCCTAGGCAAAAACTTAATTTGCGCCATGTCCTCTAATATTATATATATTTTTTAATACAAAATCGGAAAAATAGTACCTGTGAATACTAACCCCTCTTTCCTAGTTTTATCAATTATTTTTCGTATCAAAAGTCTTATTCAATTGTTCGAGAAAAGAATACCATGTGCGCCGCAGGTGAAAATTTTTTCGTTCTTATTAACATATCACTTTACAAAATAAACGGCAAAAGGGAAATTTAAAGAAAAAAAAATGATTTCATTACATTCATTCATTCATTCATTCATTTCCAATTAGGAAGATTGTTTGAATGAAAACAAGGCAATAAGATCATTACTCCATAGCTTTGACGTTAAGATATTTATCTGAAAATATCAAATTTTATTTGACAGTGTCGTACGTGACTATTTAAATTTTGAATTTCAGATAAAAAAACAGAAGGTACAGATTAGAAAAATTATCATCGACCGATGTCGCCACGTTGGGGCGTTGCCGTTGAGCTATCAATTTTTGCGAAAAGTGAACGTTGTATTGATTCTTCGAAAAATCGGTAAGTTACCGATCGATTATTGACTTCTAATTCTATTTTGACTAAAGTTTTATTTTTATTTTTATTCGTGATTCGAAAATTCGAGATTTTTTTGCAATTTTGTATTAAATATGTATATTGTATAACGATTGTAAACACTTTTCTTTTCAGGAAGGTGACTTTTTGACGATCGAATCGTCGGCCATAACTCATAATCATATTTATTCTTCAGCCAATTATTGAACGTGGAAAAAAAAACAGAAGTGCTGATAAGCGAAATCGTCTATGTCGTCAAGGTGTCTATGACTGAACTTTGTATTACAGATAAAAATCAGGAGGTATAGATAAGCGAAATATAGGCATAAAAGAATCAATTATTATGATACTTTCATATGAATTCTAAAAGTGATCCTCCAGTAAAACAGTAAGTTATACACATGATGAGATTTTATTTTGCATCCGATAGTTTTCCAACAAACGATTAAGAATAACGTATCAACATTATACAGGTACAATGAGGTATACCAGGTATAATTTGTACAATTATAGAAACAGGCGATAGTTCATTTTATTTGAAACATTGTAATCCATACATACCTTAATCCGAAGTATCATAGTTTTGAATTTTTTTTATTATAATACTAACAAGACAAAATTCAAAAGCTTACACTTGCACAATGATAAATTTCTAATAAAAAATAGGATGTGGCTATATGCAGATACACTATCTGCGAATTCTTGGCTATTTGCCGATACTGTATCTGTGAATTCTTGGCTATTTGCAGATATAGTATCTGCGAATACTTGGCTATTTGCAGATACACTATCTGCATACTCTTGGCTATTTGCAATCATAATTAAAACTTTTTATATTCAAATATAACTGAACTAGTAAGTATATATTTATATATTTGAAGGTGAAAATACAATTGAACTGGCCCAGGTCGGTAATTGCAAAATATAATAGTTTTGACAGTTGAGTTTTAACAGTTCGGATTTTTGGGTGACCAAACACAAACTCACATGACGCAAGCGCATACGACGAAAGCACACATTTTTTCGGAATTTTCAAATTAAAGTGAAAAACTTTTAACACGAAAGTGAAAGCTTCGTGTTAAACGTTTTTCACTTTAATTTGAAAATTTCTAAAAAATGTGCGTTTGAGTCGTGTGAGCTTGCGTTATGTGCGCTTGCGTCGTATGCGCTTGCGTTGTGTGAGTTTGCGTCTTGTCACCAAAATGATTATCATATTGAATAATACGTATGATACTAATACATAAATTTTAGATGAAGTAAAAGCCGCGAACTAGCATAAACACACGACATTTGAATGTCGTTAAATAGACATGTCATTGATTATTTCTTATGCATTGTACCTGATTTCAAAGATATTGTATCTGTATCTGCAAATAACCAAGAATACGCAGATAGTGTATCAGCAAATAGCCAAGTATTCGCAGGTAGTGTATCTGCAAATATCCAAGAATTCGCAGATAGTGTATCTGCAAATATCCAAGTATTCGCAGGTAGTGTATCTGCAAATAGTCAAGAATTCGCAGATAAAGTATCTGCATATAGCCTCAACCTAAAAAATATGGCAGACAAAACGGACGTTTTTTTTAACATGTATTTAATCCTTAGATAGTCATATAAAATTCTATATCATTTGAAAATTATTAAAAATACATAGTAAGTTATCAAAAAATATACTAACGGGAAAGGGAAACTATAGATTTCGATAATTCTACTTAAAAAAAAAAAAGAATACTATTTGGTATGCAGTCGTTAAAAATATTATATGTACGTAGAGATATCAAAAATTTCATCCTTTATTTGGTCACGTTCTTGTATCCTAGTTTTTATAAAACAGAAGTTTTTAAGCATATTTAAAAAAACCTGTTTAATGAAACACTTTAATGAAACACGTTTCTAACATTAGCCTTTTCCCTTTCAGAATTCTTCAGCAACATCCTCCGATCAGTTCAAGTCCGCCAATATACTCCACGTTTCATCATAGTACAGTCGTCTTCAGCTCCGACGTAAGTGCTCGATCGAGTTCATAATAACCTTATGATTCTCTTTTCTTTCCAGTTCTATGTCTACCATGATCGATTTCAATCAGGGCATCGACAAATATCCCATTTCAGTTTGTAAATGGCACTTTAATGAAACGCGTTTGTAACTTTAACCTCTTACCTTTCAGATTTCTTCAGCAACATCCTCCGATCAGTTCAAGTCCGCCAATATACTCCACGTTTCATCATAGTACAGTCGTCTTCAGCTCCGACGTAAGTACTCGATCGAGTTCATAATAACCTCATGATTCTCTTTTCTTTCGAGTTCTATGTCTACCATGATCGATTTCAATCAGGGCATCGACAAATATCCCATTTCAGTTTGTAAATGGCACTTTAATGAAACGCGTTTGTAACTTTAACCTATTCTTCAGCAACATCCTCCGATCAGTTCAAGTCCGCCAATATACTCCACGTTTCATCATAGTACAGTCGTCTTCAGCTCCGACGTAAGTGCTCGATCGAGTTTATAATAACCATATGATTCTCTTTTCTTTCGAGTTCTATGTTACCATGATCGATTTCAATCAAGGCATCGACAAATATCCCATTTCAGTTTGTAAATGGCACTTTAATGAAACGCGTTTCTAACTTTAACCTCTTTCCTTTCAGATTTCTTCAGCAACATCCTCCGATCACTTCCAGTCCGCCAATATACTCCACGTTTCATCATAGTACAGTCGTCTTCAGCTCCTACGTAAGTGCTCGATCGAGTTTATAATAACCATATGATTCTCTTTTCTTTCGAGTTCTATGTCTACCATGATCGATTTCAATTAGGGCATTGAGAAATATCCCATTTCAGTTTGTAAATGGCACTTGAATGAAACGCGTTTCTAACTTTAAACTCTTTCCTTTCAGATTTCTTCAGCAACATCCTCCGATCAGTTCAAGTCCGCCAATATACTCCACGTTTCATCATAGTACAGTCGTCTTCAGCTCCTACGTAAGTGCTCGATCGAGTTTATAATAACCATATGATTCTCTTTTCTTTCGAGTTCTATGTCTACCATGATCGATTTCAATTAGGGCTTTGAGAAATATCCCATTTCAGTTTGTAAATGGCACTTTAATGAAACGCGTTTCTAACTTTAACCTCTTTCCTTTCAGATTTCTTCAGCAACATCCTCCGATCAGTTCAAGTCCGCCAATATACTCCACGTTTCATCATAGTAAAGTCGTCTTCAGCTCCTACGTAAGTGCTCGATCGAGTTTATAATAACCATATGATTCTCTTTTCTTTCGAGTTCTATGTCTACCATGATCGATTTCAATTAGGGCATTGAGAAATATCCCATTTCAGTTTGTAAATGGCACTTTAATGAAACGCGTTTGTAACTTTAACCGTTTTTCCTTTATTCTTCAGCAACATCCTCCGATCAGTTCAAGTCCGCCAAATATACTCCACGTTTCATCATAGTACAGTCGTCTTCAGCTCCGACGTAAGTGCTCGATCGAGTTTATAATAACCATATGATTCTCTTTTCTTTCAGTTCTATGTCTACCATGATCGATTTCAATCAGGGCATCGACAAATATCCCATTTCAGTTTGTAAATGGCACTTTAATGAAACGCGTTTCTAACTTTAACCTCTTTCCTTTCAGATTTCTTCAGCAACATCCTCCGATCAGTTCAAGTCCGCCAATATACTCCACGTTTCATCATAGTACAGTCGTCTTCAGCTCCTACGTAAGTGCTCGATCGAGTTTATAATAACCATATGATTCTCTTTTCTTTCGAGTTCTATGTCTACCATGATCGATTTCAATTAGGGCTTTGAGAAATATCCCATTTCAGTTTGTAAATGGCACTTTAATGAAACGCGTTTCTAACTTTAACCTCTTTCCTTTCAGATTTCTTCAGCAACATCCTCCGATCAGTTCAAGTCCGCCAATATACTCCACGTTTCATCATAGTACAGTCGTCTTCAGCTCCTACGTAAGTGCTCGATCGAGTTTATAATAACCTTATGATTCTCTTTTCTTTCCAGTTCTATGTCTACCATGATCGATTTCAATCAGGGCATCGACAAATATCCCATTTCAGTTTGTAAATGGCACTTTAATGAAACGCGTTCAAGTTTGTAACTTTAACCTCAGCTCCGACGTAAGTACTCGATCCTTTCAGATTTCGATTTCAGCAACATCCTCCGATCAGTTCAAGTCCGCCAATATACTCCACGTTTCATCATAGTACAGTCGTCTTCAGCTCCGACGTAAGTGCTCGATCGAGTTTATAATAACCATATGATTCTCTTTTCTTTCCAGTTCTATGTGTTACCATGATCGATTTCAATCAGGGCATCGACAAATATCCCATTTCAGTTTGTAAATGGCACTTTAATGAAACGCGTTTCTTACTTTAACCTCTTTCCTTTCAGATTTCTTCAGCAACATCCTCCGATCACTTCCAGTCCGCCAATATACTCCACGTTTCATCATAGTACAGTCGTCTTCAGCTCCTACGTAAGTGCTCGATCGAGTTTATAATAACCATATGATTCTCTTTTTCTTTCCAGTTCTATGTCTACCATGATCGATTTCAATCAGGGCATCGACAAATATCCCATTTCAGTTTGTAAATGGCACTTTAATGAAACGCGTTTCTAAACTTTAACCTCTTTCCTTTCAGATTTCGTTTCAGCAACATCCTCCGATCACTTCCAGTCCGCCAATATACTCCACGTTTCATCATAGTACAGTCGTCTTCAGCTCCTACGTAAGTGCTCGATCGAGTTTATAATAACCATATGATTCTCTTTTCTTTCCAGTTCTATGTCTACCATGATCGATTTCAATCAGGGCATCGACAAATATCCCATTTCAGTTTGTAAATTGCACTTTAATGAAACGCGTTTCTTACTTTAACCTCTTTCCTTTCAGATTTCTTCAGCAACATCCTCCGATCACTTCCAGTCCGCCAATATACTCCACGTTTCATCATAGTACAGTCGTCTTCAGCTCCGACGTAAGTGCTCCATCGAATTTTTTTACATTCTTCCGATTCTCTTTCCGTGCGAGTTGTGGCATGCACTGATATCTAAAATTGTATACATTTGTTATTATTCTCAAATGGTTTTTTAACCCCAGTGTTTTCGTTTCAGATTTCTCCAGTAACATCTTCCAATTTGTAATATCTTCAGGTCACCTTTAATTGAAGCGACCCACATCCACTACCATCTTTATTTTTTGTCTTTCGCCTTCCTGTAAGTTTTCATCTTAATATTTTTTTTATATTTATAACTGTTCTGATTAATATCTGGTCCTGAATTCGATCAGTTTTTCTGACATTGCTTATTTTAATTTGTTCTTGGTTAAAAATTTTTTACAATTTATCTTATTTTTTTATTTCGTTTTTTATTTGGTGCGTTCGAAAAACTGCTGTAAAAAAATGGCATATAGAGTTCAGTATTTTTATTTTTGGTATACATACATACATATGTATATTCTAAGTAAATTTCATGTTTTTAAGGTATTTTTACCTCCTCTACTCTCTTTTGGTCAAAAATAGTGGCTTTTTTTAGTTATTATATTTCAAAACATAGACTTCATCTAAAAACTGTCAACTGCCACCTATCATAGATTTTGTGACAAAAAACACTGATAGGGCTAGATCTAAACTTTAAGAAGATTATGGAAAAATTTGTCTTTTTATATTTGTTGCCATTCAGGTGTATATTCAGTCCACGTTTATGTTACAATACTAATGTGACATAACATATATGAATTGACGTTTCTGTCCATGCACATATAATATGTATATAGGGTGGTCCAAAGGTTGTGAAGCCTTAAAGAGATAATACTTACTATTGAAAACAAGTATTTTTCTAAATTACAATTGTTATATAATCGTAATTGTAACTAGCGTTGGATCGGAACAAAATTTTTTACGGTGTTTTTTAATTGTTTTTATAAAAATTAAAAGTTTTCAGCCTTAATTTGAATATCTTATTTAGGATCTTTAAATTTAAACAATTTATTACTTTTCTGTATTTTTTTTATGTAATTAAAAAAGGATAGTTTCTTTGAGGAAAACAAACAGGAACAGAATATTTGAGAAAGATAAGTTTTCCGAAAAAAGGTCAATCCTCCTCTATCACACATGCAAAATTTTTCGAAAAGGGTGGTAATTAACTGCACATTAGTTTTGATCATATTCACAATTGTAAAAATAATTTGCATCTATAACAATTATACTGCACGAAAAATAAATTATTCCACAAAAGTTTAATGTGTTCAGCATAAGAAATAATATTTCAACATTGGAAAAATACAATGCACAAAAGTAAAAACATTATCCACAAATATTAAATTGGTTTCCACCTATAACAATTATATTGCACGAAAAATAAATTATTCCACAAAAGTTTAATGTGTTCAACATAAGAAATAATATTTCAACATTGGAAAAATACAATGCACAAAAGTAAAATCATTATCCACATGTATTAAATTGGTTTCCACGATAAAAATCACACCCTGCACGAAAGAGTGGGCAACATTGCAACGAATTCCATCCCATCCATCCATTCCCATCCGCGATCTGTCAAATTTTCGATCGGGCTGTTACTATTTTTTTCTATTACGACCTCTAAGATTATAATCTCAAATGTAATTGCTAAGTTTCGATGTTGCGATTTGCAAAGTTTCAGGTCGATGTAACGATTGAAAGTAGATTAATTTAAAGCTTTTGTATTTGACAGCGGTGCATAGTACTCATCGTATACGAATCGCAAGCCAACTATCGCCGATTCGCAGTGAAATTATAAAGCGCGATTACATTTACGCATGTTTAAATTTTATAATGTTTCAAATAACACTAGCATACGCGTAATAACTAGCGCACACGTAAATGATTTCACATGTAAATGACAATAATGATACTATGGTGAATCGCTTAACGCAAAAAATCGGTTAACAAGAAATAACTGTTGTAGGTACTGAAAATATACTGTGTACGTATTAGACTATAACATTTAACGTGAAATTATTTTAACACAAAAATATATAATGGTCCTTTCAAATTTGTATTAAACGTAAGGCAGCCCGTGGTGCAGCGGTAACGCTGCATGGATTGTCATTCTTAAGGATGATGGTTCGAGCCACGGGGATGGCCAGGGTGGCCTCCGTTTTTAACAACTACCCGATCGTCTCAAATTGGGTATTTTTAACCATTTGACTCGAAAATGGGAGTTTAATCTCTTATTAATGAGACGCCGCGATTATTGTGACAAATATTGCACGAGGTCGTCGGCGATCGGCACGGCCAGTGGTGTGCGGTTTGCGGGTTTGAGATCGGCCCTCTTTTCCTTCCTACCTATAAATCTCGCTATATAGCACCCATTGTCTCATGATGTTCCTTTATATGTGGATAATGGTTCCACGACCGTTCGGCCAAAGACAACCCGTCCAACGACGATTCGTCCAAGACAATTCGTCCAAGGGACAATACGTCCAAGGGACAACAGGTCCAAGGGACAACTCGTCCAAGACAATTCGTCCAAAAGACAGTTCGTCCAAAATGGCTAAAACGACGATTCGTCCACTGTCAAGATTGATTTGCAGTAAAGTTGTAAAGGGCACCTACACCATCTTAATAATATGTGTTTAGTTTACATATGATGGTAAAGGTGATATATTTATGTTTGTGTTTGTATATATATATATATATACATATATATATATATATATATATACATATATATATATATATATATATATATATATATATATATATATATATATGTATATATATATATATATACATATATTATATAGTGAAAGATTCAGTCATAAAAGTTGAAAACTTAGGAGCTTCACATCACGAACGAAAACCATTTCTTACCGGAAATGTTAAGAAAATCACAGTTCGAGGTTATAAAAAAATATTCGTTAAATCAATCGTCTGTCGTTTTGTTAAACAATCTAATTCGAATGAGAGTGATTTATTGTTGGATTACTAGATATTACAGCCTATCAAACGCATCCTTTCCGAAATATTACCATTTTGAAAACCTTATTTTTTACGATTTTCTGACAGGTGGCCCGCTAGTGGTACGTGTCCCGTCACTGGCACGTTGCCTTAATTATATTTTTATTCAATGTTATTTTATTCAATTCAACCTCTTGTTTATGTTCTGCTTTCGCCAACGAGACTATTTTAGATTAGGAGTTGTTCAAAATACAATCTGAAATAAAAATAATAAATCATGTAATATTAGTTGACAACACTTGATATTCCGAAAATAATTCGATTTTAATTGACAAATCTGATATTCCGAAAATAATTCGATTTGTAACGTAACAAAATTGTAACTCGACAACGTCCCCGCTCAGCAAATAAATATTGCCGACAGCGCAACCTCAAACCGGTGAATATTCAAGGTCCAGACGTATATCGCCGTATAACTTCGCACTTAGCTTACTGGCGGGCGTGACCTCTGGCCGCGACGACGCGTACGGTTGCCAGATTTCTTGCGAAAGTCAAACCCCGGGACACCCCCTTCGATATATATTTCAACTAGCCATTTTACCCGAAAAATCCACAATAGCAAGTACAGTTGAATTAGTCACCTCACTTTTATACAGCCAATAGATTTGTTTATTTTTGTCACTGAAAACTCCTGACTGACTTCCCAAAAATATTTCGATTTTAATTGAGAACCTCTGGCTACTCGTAAAATACTTCGATTTCAATTTGCGAAATCTAAATTTCTGAAAATATTTCGATTTTAATTGAGAACCACTGGCTACTCGTAAAATACTTCGATTTCAATTTGCGAAATCTAAATTTCTGAAAATATTTCGATTTTAATTGAGAACCACTGGCTACTCGTAAAATACTTCGATTTTTATTTGCGAAGCCCAAATTACCGAAAACATTTCGATTTTAATTGAGAACCACTGACTGACTTTCTGAAAACATTTCGATTTTAATTGAGAACCTCTGGCTACTCGTAAAATACTTCGATTTCAATTGAGAACCACTGACTGACTTCACGAAAATATTTCGATTTCAATTGAGAACCCCTGACTGACATCCCGAAAACGTTTTTATTTTATTTAATTGAGAACCCCTGACTGACACCCCGAAAACATTTTTATTTAATTTAATTAAGAACCCCTGACTGATTTCTCGAAAATATTTCGATTTTAATTGAAAACCCCTGGCTTTAATTTAATTTTAATTTTTGGACGAACTGTCGTGGACGAATCGTCGTTTTGGCCATTTTGGGCGAAGTGTCCATTGGACCAACTGTCGTGGACGAATCGTCGTTTTAGCCATTTTGGACGAACTGTCTTTGGACGAATTGTCTTGGACGAGTTGTCCCTTGGACCTGTTGTCCCTTGGACGTATTGTCCCTTGGACGAATTGTCATGGACGAATCGTCGTTGGACGGGTTGTCTTTGGCCGAACGGTCGTGTCACCGTGGATAATGGACTAAGTCCAGGTACCACAACCAATGACAACACATGTATTAAACATTTTCTACTTTGATTTGAAAAATTTGAAAATTTCGAAAACATGTGCGCTTGAAAAAAAAATTACAACATTGAACAAATATATTGCATACGGGAAAAAAATATTATTACTTTATTCCCCACTATGAAAACTAATACTATTTAGGGGGTGGGGATGTAATGTAGAAAGTATTAATTTTAATCGTGCAAAGTTTTATTTTTCATCGTGCAAGGTGTTACTTTGCATCGTGCTAGGAATTAGTTTGTATCGTGCTAGGAATTAGTTTGTATCGTGCAAGAAATTATTTGTATCGTGCAAGGAATTACTTTGTATCGTGCAAGGATTTACTTTTTTATGTGATATTTTTCGATGATATTTTGTGTGATGTTAGTTCCTTTTGTGATCACAATATGTCATAATATTAGAGCAATACGCAACCAATTTTGCACAACATGATCATGAATATCCAATGATTCCGATTAGCTAAAATTATCTGGATATCGATTCCCAAAAAATACGAATTATCAATAATAATTTTTTTTTAAAAGAATGGCGTATAACTTTATGTGGTTAAGCATTTTTTTGTTTCACGAATTTTGGAAATATTTTCTTCTCGATTTGGAGGCCCCTAAATTTGGAGGCCCCAGGCATGCGCCTTAGGCGCTCTGCCTTAATTCGCCACTGCTCATAGGTCACGTTAATTGGAACATTTTAAACTACACATACCTTAGTCCAAAGTATCATAGTTTTTGTGTTATTATTATTTTTTTTTTATTTAAAAAAAATCAAATATCTCACACTTGCACACTAATAATTCTCAAATTAATCAAAATGTGGTAGACAAACCTTATTGTTTATTTGTTTACTTTATTTAATCCTTAAATAAGAATACAAAATTCTATATCAGCAAAAAACTCTCAGAAATACACGATAAGTTATCAAAAAATTACTGAAGTAAAGGGGAAACAATAGTTTTTCGATATTGATTATTAAAAAAAAAACCAAGTCCATATTTTTTAAATATTTTTAATGAAATTTCTGTTTAAAGAACTTTCGATTCATACATCAAATATACAGATATCTATTTGGTTCGTAAAACTAGGGCAGCGTTTCCAAACCTGTGGTACGCGTACCACTGGTGGTACGCGAGTCGCTGGTTAGTGGTACGTGAAAAATAATCAGCAATGGCAGACATAAAAAAAAATTCAATCATAAAAATATCATAGAAGCGTATTTTCCTATAATTCATAAAAAAATATTTTAATTAATAATATTATACAGTTAGACATTTTTTTTCTGAGCGTCCCGTTTTGAGTCCTGGGAAACATGGTCACCCTATGCTGAAACCTTCCTGGATGCGTAACCAACATATTTACAAAATTTCATCGTGATCGGATAAGCGGTAAAGGCGGGTATAGGTCTCATACGGACAGACATACATACATAAATTCATTTTTATTTATTTATATAGATATAAAAACTATCATATTATTGTTACGTTGTAAAATATTTATGAGTGGCCCTTCAAAGATATGGGTTATTTTATTTGGCCCACCAAGTGATTTCATCTGGCCACCACTGAATTTTAAGGTATACCACAAATTTTGCTGCCGCTCGTTTTATGTCCATAAAAAAATCGCTTCGTATGAGCCGTATGAAATTTGATTTTTTTTCAGAAAACTCTCCAATAGAAAATCTTCTATTGAAAATCAAAATCTGCTAATTTTTTCAACTTTTTTTTATCATTTATGGACATTTTAAAACGCCCAGACTTCGCGTTTTCTTCAATATCTTTTCAACTTTCCTGAAAGCGTCTGGAACATTCATAAATTCGTAGTTGTGACATATTATCGTTGTTAAAGGCCTTTTTATAATAAATATTTTGATTGCTTTGATGTACTAAATTACGTTTTTAACCCAAAATTTCACACAACTCTCTGATCCGCCACACGAAAAAATCACCGCACTCACTAAAGTACGTCTTGCTTTTTCGCTTGGAAAATTAAAACTAATCATTGAATCTGACTGAAAATTTTCACATAAGTTACTGATAAGTGCAGAAAAAATATAAAAAAAAGATTTGTTTCGTTAATAAGACACAGAGGGTGAAAATTTATAAATTCAAAATATCGTTTTGTATTTTTAATTGCTAATATTGGTATATTTTTGTAAAAAAATTCACCGGCGGCGCTTTAAATATTAATGATAAATAAATAAATAAATAATAATAAAATTTATATGTTATATTTATGCATATTTCCGCAACAATGTTAATATTTGAGGGTAAATTTTTGACAGCAACACATTTTTTATATAAAGGAGGGGTATTAAAAATTTCACGAAATACAATCATTTTTACGAAGTGGTACAATTTAGTGTGATGTATTACCAAGTGGTACGCGGGCCAAAAAATGTTGGGAAACGCTGCACTAGGGTACTAAAACGAAACCGAGGGCAAAATTTTTGCGAAACACGTCAGGTGGATAACGGTCAGGTGGCCGACCGCAGCTCACCGACGGTCAGGCGGACAACGGTCAGGTGGACAACGGTCAGGTGGACAACGGTCAGGTGGACAACGGTCGGGTTGACAACGGTCAGGTCGACAACGATTTATTTAAAATAACGTATAATTCAAAATGTACATACTTGAGCTGCGTGTCATAAATATATATTCAAACGACGAAATACAATTGCAAACGTATATTTTTATTTGCAAGTTACGTGCATTCCAATGAGAATATTAACCGCGACGAAGAAATATCGATGTACGGATATAATGACCAACGAACGTTCTTTTGCGAACTTTTACACGTTAATTACTCTGTACCTAGTAGTATCTTCATTTATTTATGATTCCTTTGGACATACCCAAATTCCATAATGGAAAAGTATATATTTTACAACAGAATCGTTTAATTAGATCGTTTTTTTGAACCTCGAGCAATTTTCTATTAGAATCCATCGCCTTGCTATGAATACATTTTTTCTTAATTTTATTATAACGAAAGGGATGTTATACTCATCTCAAATTAACATGCTAGTCGTCTAATTAGCGAACTAACTTGTATATCTGTCCATAATCATAGATAATTACTACATAATTTTAAAACACCTACATCATTTCAACTACCATACTTTATAAATGACATATAATAATTTAATAACGACGAACGTACGAACAAAGTAAAGTAGAATAAATAGAATTTGATAAAACTACTTTGTAAATCTGACTAAAATTAGAGAAAACAATTACCTTATAATTTTAAATCGACTTTTAACAACCAAAATACTCTGTATCTAGCATGCCGTGAATTGGGTGATGAGGAGTGTGTAGGTAAAGTATAATTATATCTTAAATCAATTCAATTAAAATTAATCACGCGATGGTCTCTTATTGTACCTCTAATTTCGATCTATTCAAGTATCGTTTTAGCTAATAATTCCTGTTCTCGAAACAAACCGCCCGGCACATTTTTGCGGGTCACCTCTTATCCTTAAATTAATAAAAAAATTTCGTGGCAGTAGCTTCTTCATTGTAGATTCGAGAATGAATTTAAACTAACATTTGAATCATTTGAACTATGAATCATGTCTTAATCGGGGATGATCTAAATCTTTTCCTTATTGACTAACATCATATGGTATATTTTTTAAATATGTGGATGTATGGATATAATTAAATACACAATACTTCTTATAGTTATTTAAAATGTCGAATAATCATTTTTCATACAGTCTACATACACTATCGTTATTTTTATACTGTAAACGCAACATCCGGGGACCACTTCGCTCGTTTTCGCATGTTTACTTACATATAACCTTCGTTGTTGAAAAAGATTTACAATTAGTTAATATGTTTTCGACCGTAAATACTTAAACATTATGATATTAAGTCATATAGATAACTAAATCAATTACGATCAAAGTTATTTTTTAAGCGATTTACGTAAAAGTATTGTGAATATTAACGTTTATATTTTAAAATAATTAAAACCAAATGAAAATACTTAAACTCTATATTATAATATTGCATATTAAGTACTATTTAAATTGATTAACATAGTCGTATAAGTAAGTGGTCGTTCGATATAATTTAAACTCACTTTATAATGTGGACATAAGCATTTTTGCTATAAGCATATGAAAACTTTTATTTCATATTTATTTATATTTATCTTGTTTTCTCTGATATGATTCAGAATCGTAGCAATAGCCAGTTACAGCACAATATTAAAAAAATGACAAAAGACATTAAGGAAATTTAAATAAAATGCTTAGTAAATTAATTAATTAATATACAGTCATTTATTTAATATGATAAAATATCAAATGAAACATGAAAAATAGACGACATTTATTGAGATAATAGACGTCATACAGGAAAGTGTCATATATAAATGAAAAAAGGATTTAAAAAGTTCGTTATACAAAAGAAAGACGTCATGGATGAAAACATCACGTATAATATAAACAAATTTTAGTCAAAGTGTATCATCAGATAAAATATGTATATTTCAACTGATAAATAAACTTTGACTGTAACATACATATATGTATATAAATGAAGAAGGATAAAAAAAATCTCCAATATGGGTACATATGTATACAAAAGAAAGACATGATGAATAAAATCATCACATATAAACAAAATTTTATTATATACATAATAAAGTTTCAAAAGGAATTGAAAAAAATAAAACCTAAAAATATGTACGCTGTAAATATATTGACGAAATTCGAAGCATAAAATATACTCGTACATGCATTCCAGGAAGATTTCCTTGTTACAAAAAAAATCGTAACTGGACCTTTCTTCCCCTTCTTTCTATTGTTCATTTAAGGATAATATAAGAGGTGACCCGCAAAAAATGTGCTGGGCGGTTTGTTTCGAGAACAGGAATTATTAGCTAAAACGATACTTGAATAGATCGAAATTAGAGGTACAATAAGAGACCATCGTGTGATTAATTTTAATTGAATTGATTTAAGATATAATTATACTTTACCTACACACTCCTCATCACCCAATTCACGGCATGCTAGATACAGAGTATTTTGGTTGTTAAAAGTCGATTTAAAATTATAAGGTAATTGTTTTCTCTAATTTTAGTCAGATTTACAAAGTAGTTTTATCAAATTCTATTTATTCTACTTTACTTTGTTCGTACGTTCGTCGTTATTAAATTATTATATGTCATTTATAAAGTATGGTAGTTGAAATGATGTAGGTGTTTTAAAATTATGTAGTAATTATCTATGATTATGGACAGATATACAAGTTAGTTCGCTAATTAGATGACTAGCATGTTAATTTGAGATGAGTATAACATCCCTTTCGTTATAATAAAATTAAGAAAAAAATGTATTCATAGCAAGGCGATGGATTCTAATAGAAAATTGCTCGAGGTTCAAAAACGATCTAATTAAACGATTCTGTTGTAAAATATATACTTTTCCATTATGGAATTTGGGTATGTCCAAAGGAATCATAAATAAATGAAGATACTACTAGGTACAGAGTAATTAACGTGTAAAAGTTCGCAAAAGAACGTTCGTTGGTCATTATATCCGTACATCGATATTTCTTCGTCGCGGTTAATATTCTCATTGGAATGCACGTAACTTGCAAATAAAAATATACGTTTGCAATTGTATTTCGTCGTTTGAATACATATATATTTATGACACGCAGCTCAAGTATGTACATTTTGAATTATACGTTATTTTAAATAAATCGTTGTCGACCTGACCGTTGTCAACCCGACCGTTGTCCACCTGACCGTTGTCCACCTGACCGTTGTCAAGTTGACCGTTGTCCACCTGAACTGTACCGAAATTTTTGGGCTCTCCGCGTATATGTATATCGTTGAGGACTGCATATAAAATAGAAAAATAATTGAAAACATTGGACTTCGTATTTTTTTAAAAACAAGAAATATCAAAAACTCTAGTTTCTCTTTACGTCAGGAATTTTTTAATAACTAATAATGAATTTCTGATAGTTTTTGCTGACATAGATTTTTGTATACCCATTTAAGGATTTAAATCAGTGTTTTTTAACCTTTTCGTAGTCACGATGCACTTTTTATAATGAAAAAAAAAATGACGGTGCACCGAAATTAAACGGCAAAAAATGCGGACATAATTTTTATTACAAATTAAACAAATTCCATAACAGTGTAATAAAAAAATAATTAAAGAAAAGATATATAATATAAGAAAATATACGGAAAAACTGTAACTAAAATTACTTTTAAGAAAATGGAATTTATTTGATGTAAAAATCAATCAATGTGATTCATGAGCTTTCTGGATTTAGTAAAATAATATTAGGTCAAACATTTGATACAGCTATGTACCCTCAACTGTTACAACTAGTCTAAATTTGTAAGTCTTTCGTTTTTTTTTTGTGCTTTAATATTAATTATTGTTGAGAAACCGGGCTCACACAAATATGATGTAGAATACTATTTCTTGGATTTTTCTGTTGTATTACCATTTTTTCGCGGTGCACTTGTAGTCCAGTAAATTAAGATATTGTGACCTATAGAAAATCAAAGGAAAGCTGAATTTTGGTATGACGCTTGACATTGTGATTCTTAAACAAAATATAAAAAGTTGGTATCGATAAGTGATGTGCTTAAAATTTTACACAGGGTTAAAGGTCACTGAAAACGGGTTTTCGTGAATATCTTGTTAACTATCACTTTTGCTGGAAAATATTTAAATTCAAATTTATAGCTTAAAAAAAATTTCTACAAAAAATATAACGTAATATTTATTCGTAAAAGTAATTATTTTGTAGATAATTCGGTTAACATACATAATTGGTACGCACCCTCAGCGATATGTACGTAGAGAGCTCAAAAAATTCTTAGAAAATGTTTTTTAATTCATAAGCAGAGTAACTTAATAAAAAAAAACTAATGCGATTATAAACCTTTTGATACCTAATTTATGTGGTGTTTTTGTCAGTGCTATGAAATATGATTTTATAACTATTTGGAAAGTCAGTGTTATGTACGTTGAGAGGTAAAAAAATCTAAGAAAATGTTTCAGTTTAGTCCCCCTACGTATATAGGGGGTTGGGCAAAGGCCGCATATCAGAAACACTGAACGTATTTGAACGTTAGGTTAGGTTAGTAATAAACGTATTTATTATTGAACGTTTGGGTTCGGCTAGTTTTTTTTAATTCAATAACATTTACTTTCACTTTATTTTTAGTATAAAAATGAACATAGGGGGCTAGGCAAAAGCCCTCTCTCAGAATTACTAAACATATTTATATCTAAAAATCATAATTTTTTTGTTAATTGCGGCTATTATTTGACAATTGACAAATACATGTATGACACGACATGACAGGGTACACGATATTGCACTGTATGGAACATACTTTTATTGTTCGTATTCGAATACACCTTATTAAAATATTACAGAAACGATGTCCACATTCAATAATAAGCGTAAAATCGTATTATATAAAGCTTGAATATTCATTATGTATGTTCTAATATGCATGACATGTACATACATATATTTAGTATAAGGAAAAAAAACTTTTGTACATGGAATAGACCATGTGTATTTATGATTCGTTCGAATATACATGGACTGAAAATATACCTGGATTCCGATATATACACGGGCTTCAGTTTTTAATTAATTCTCACAATGCTATTCTCCACACTTAATTTAACTAACATCACTATTATTTATACAGGTTATTTAATAAAAAAATATATTCAATGATATTTAAATACTGTCCAAATATTTTAATCCCGTTAATATTCATTAAATTCAAATTGTAAATGGTTTTCATCAGGCACCATGTATGAATTTCCACTAAAATTCCAAAAATTATTTTTATCAATTAAATATATTGAAATTGTTTTGTTTTTATTTTTGGGGAATAAAAGTTTCTAATTTTATTTTTGAATCTATATTATTAATAAATGGTATACAATTTTGTTTTAGATTTTTGCAAAAATGGTCGGAGAAAATAAGCGTGACAATAACAACAAAGGTATAAAACCTGGTCTCGCTGGAATGGATTTCCAAATGAAATTGTCCACATTACTTCTCTGCAGAGGTTTGAATAATCAATTTAAATTTCGACTGGAAAAGGAAGTCGCAAAAGCTGGAAAATTTGATGATGTTATTTTCACATTTTCGAATAAATCTGGTGGAAAAGAAACCATTATTTTACAAGCAAAACATGCCGAAAACGCTAGTAAAAAAATCGGAATTGATTTGTTAACCAGCAATATCGGTGATTTCGCTATATCAAAGTATTTCGAATCTTACCGAAAAGCGAAAAAATATTTCCAAGGTGACCATATTAAGATAAAACATGCTGTCATATACACGAATAAAGAATTCGATTTCAAAAAATCGTCCCAGATGGACACGAATGAATTTACTTTGAAAAATATTACTGAAGATATATCAAAGATAGAGCATGAGAACAAAGCACACACAGAGCTTGTTGTCTTATTGAAATCTAATGAAGAGGGAAGGCTATATCGTTTCAAAAAAGAATTCTTGCGATTAATACTGAAAAATAACATAGAAAATATTGAATACAAAAAAATTGTCAACGGATTAGAACAGGCTTTGGAAAAAAATGAATGTTTATCTAAGAGCGAACTGTTAAAACAATATGATGTCTTATTAATGGAAAATGTTATTGACTTTGAAACGAAGAAATTTAAAAAATCTTTCAAAGAAGGTCCGCATGATTCTGCCGGGCTTCAACTTCTTCAAGAACTCTTAAAACCCAAATTAGGTAAAATGGAAGAATTGGAATTCATAATACCACAATCATTTGGGAATAATAATGGAATAAAAAATAAACAAATTTGGCCTACCACTACTTTTATCCAAGATATCGACGAATTTCAGGACCGTTTAGTCTTTGCCGTTAATCAACCTAAAGAAAAAGAGTTTAAAAATTATATTAAAGGTGAACTAGGGCATTTTTCCTACTCTAAGTTGATGGATGACGTACGAATTTGGACAAAGGATGAAAAAAACAATCTTTCCGAACCTGAACAACAATATATTACTACTAAATCAGCGAGATTATATTTTACGGTTATTGATCGTACAAAAAACAAGGATAATTTTAAAATGCCTCTTGATGGTTACGAAGAAAAATCGAAGGATATTATTTTCGACGATAATCCCATGGAGAAAATGTTGATAGACTTTTTAAAATCTGAAACAAAAATGTTGCACGTGTCGAGTAAATGTGAAACACTAACATCTTTAAAAATTTATAAAACACTAGAAATTGAAAAAAAGGATTTTGTTTTCTACCGATCATCAATTCTGCGAACTGATTCAAAATTTTTGGAATCCTATGAAACGAAATTATCTAATAATACACTATTGCTATTCGAGTGTGATTCCGATTTGGAAAACGATCAAATACAGGAAAAAATTTTCAGAATATTGCAAAGTTGTCCGGACAAAAAGATAATTATCACTGGGTGGAAAGGAAATAGACTTTTTGGAATTTTCAAACAAAAATTTTCTTCAGAATTTGAAAAACCTCTGGAGCACTCAGATACAAAAATCTCTATCGACGACCTCACAGATGAATCGCAAAAGAATATTTATAAAAAAAAAGTAAAATTCCAGAATTCTGAGGTCACGCTGGAGAAAATAATTCACAAAAATTCCCCATTTCGTAAAGATGAACGATTCTTATTGGAAGTTATAAACGAAAAGGTGAAGAACATAGGAAATCTATATTCAGACAAATCAGACATGAAAATAACGTATATTCCTCGAAAATTCTACTTCAATATCCAAGCAGACGACAAAACCATAATAATAATCTTTACTGACGAAAAAGATTTATACACACCCTTCACTATCAAATGTGCAGAATGTACACAACATTTGGGCGAAACAAACGAAATGGAAAAATTGGTTTTCGATCAAATACGTGGAAAAAATCGGGATAAAGAATTATGCCTTCTACGAAAAGAAAACGACAAGTTGATGATTCTTGAGAAAACCTCAAATTTTCTTTTAAAACAAAAAGAATTATTACAAAAAATCAATAAAACTTTGAACAACGAAATAATTTTGCTTTCTGCACCTCCCGGAATGGGAAAATCGACTACATTCAGCCATTTAACGGGAAAAATTAAAGAAAATGACTCGACTCAATGGGTATATAAGATAGATTTGGCAAAATTATCGAATGAATTATCGCACATACAGACAAATAATATTCCAGAAAGCGAAGCATTAGACTATTTCCTAAAACACGCACTGAGACTGGACAGTGAAAAAGAAAAAACACTTTTTGAAGATTATTCGCAGAATGGAGGAAAGATAGTCTTGTTATTCGACGCGTTTGATGAAATATCGCCATATTACAAGGCAGAGGTAATCAAACTCATACAGATTTTTCAAAAGAAATCGAAAACTAAACGAGTGTTAATTAGTACCAGGCCTTACAACGATATTTTAGTAGACATACCGAAGACTTTGAATGTGCTACGTTGTGAGATGCAACTTTTAACAGACGCAGACCAAAGACAATATATAAGAAACAGTTGGAACGTTGAGAAACTCAATGAAGATTCGTTTGAAACTTTCGTTAATTATATGATCGAAGAATTCGGCAGAAGTATAAAACACAACCCAGAACAATTTATGGGAATACCATTACATACTGAAATGATCGTCACCGTATTTAAGCGCAGTTTCTATAATTTTTGCTCTTCTAATTCGAAAAAATTAAGTGAGGAAATAATTCGAGAAATAAAAGACACGTTGAGACTATCCGTTTTATATGAAAGCTTTATTAAAACTAAACTAGGCGAATACTTATTCCAAAAAAGAAATTTAAATTATAATGATGTGTCTACAAAAGAAACTTTTGAATCAGATAACCGAGTTTTAAAAAAAAACATGGAATTACTCGCAATAGATTATTTGTTCGATCAAAAAAGATTTAATATTCTCCGTGATGATGAGTCAAAAAAACTAGAAAAATTAAAAAAAAATATAGCGTCGGGCGAAAGAAACGGAATTATCGTTTCTATGGAAAATGAAAAAGCACGATTTATCCACAAAACCTTCGCAGAACATTTTTCTGCGAGTTATATTGTAGAAAAAATAAAGAAAAATGAAAAAAAAGTGATGGATTTGTTCCTAAACAATTTAATGAATACAGAGTTTGCGACACTTTGCAAATTTGTCGATGATCTAATAAATTCTGAAGATAACATAAAGTGGGAAAGAGAAGGAATTGAAAGAATAAGTGGAAAATCGTTGTATTTTGTAATCGAAAACGATTGTTTCAATATTGCAAAAATATTAATTGAAAACGGAATTAACACATACTTTATCGAAGAATGTTCGAAACAATCTATTTTGCATTTAATATTTAATGAAAACGAAGACGTATTAAAAAAACTGCTAAGATATTGCAAAAAAGATCTCGAAAAATTGAAAAATATTCTAAAACAACGAAATTCAAATGAACTAACGCCACTACTTTTGGCAGCATTATATGGGAACGCGAGCGTCATCGAGATATTGGTGGAAACATTGAAAGAACACGATTTCTTCGAATCGGAGATGGTTGCTGTAAACGATTTTGGCGATAATATTTTGCACCGTGCTTGCTTTAATGCAAACAAAGACGTCCTCACGGCCGTAATTGCTGAACTGAAAAATTCTCCCGAATCGTTAAAGACGATGTTGCGAAATAAGGGTCAATATGGAACAACACCATTACTTATGGCAGCTGGAAAAAGCAACTTGCACGTCTTCGCGATATTGGCGGAGACATTGAAAGAACACGATTTCTTCGAATCGGAGATGGTTGCTGTAAACGATTTTGGCGATAATATTTTGCACCGTGCTTGCTTTTAATGCAAACAAAGACGTCCTCACGGCCGTAATTGCTGAACTGAAAAATTATCCCGAATCGTTAAAGACAATGTTGCGAAATAAGGGTCAATATGGACTAACACCATTACTTATGGCAGCTGAAAAAAGCAACTTGCACGTCTTCGAGATATTGGCGGAGACATTGAAAGAACACGGTTTTTTCGAATCGGAGATGGTTGCTGTAAACGACGTTGGCGATAATATTTTGCACCGTGCTTGCTTTAATGCAAACAAAGACGTCCTCACGGCCGTAATTGCTGAGCTGAAAAATTCTCCCGAATCGTTAAAGACGATGTTGCGAAATAAGGGTCAATATGGAACAACACCATTACTTACGGCAGCTGAAAAAAGCAACTTGCACGTCTTCGAGATATTGGCGGAGACATTGAAAGAACACGATTTCTTCGAATCGGAGATGGTTGCTGTAAACGATTTTGGCGATAATATTTTGCACCGTGCTTGCTTTAATGCAAACAAAGACGTCCTCACGGCCGTAATTGCTGAACTGGAAAATTATCCCGAATCGTTAAAGACGATGTTGCGAAATAAGGGTCGATATGGATTAACACCATTACTTATGGCAACTGGACAAAGCAACTTGCACGTCTTCGAGATCTTGGCGGAGACATTGAAAGAACACGATTTCTTCGAATCGGAGATGGTTGATGTAAACGACGTTGGCGATAATATTTTGCACCGTGCTTGCTTTAATGCAAACAAAGACGTCCTCACGGTCGTAATTGCTGAACTGAAAAATTCTCCTGAATCGTTAAAGACGATATTGCGAAATAAGGGTCAATATGGACTAACACCATTACTTACGGCAGCTAATATAAGCAACTTGCACGTCTTCGAGATATTGGCGGAGACATTGAAAGAACACGATTTCTTCGAATCGGAGATGGTTGTTGTAAATGATTTTGGCGATAATATTTTGCACCGTGCTTGCTTTAATGAAAACAAAGACATCCTTACGGCCGTAATTGCTGAGCTGAAAAATTCTCCCGTATTGTTAAAGACGATGTTGCGAAATAAGGGTCAATATGGACTAACACCATTACTTACGGCAGCTAATATAAGCAACTTGCACGTCTTCGAGATATTGGCGGAGACATTGAAAGAACACGATTTCTTCGAATCGGAGATGGTTGTTGTAAACGATTTTGGCGATAATATTTTGCACCGTGCTTGCTTTAATAAAAACAAAGACATCCTCACGGCCGTAATTGCTGAGCTGAAAAATTCTCCCGGATCGTTAATGACGATGTTGGAAATGGAAAATTATAATGGTCAAACACCGTTGTTTTTGGCCCGTTCATGTAATAAAGTGGTCGCCATTCGTATTTTGACAGAAATTTCACAAGAATTTTAACTCATATTGATAACGACCCGTTATGAAAGAGATTTATTATACTTAAGTAAATATGGTTTTTTTTTAAATTGGAAAAATAAGATTTTTAAAACATTGCAAAACAGCAAAAAATATATACTAGTTTTTTACTTCAAGTTGACACTTTTTCGATTCAAGGTAATATATTAAAAATCAGAATTACTACTAGTAATTCTGATGGAAGTTTAATATTTCTTCTCTAACCATGACATTTTTCCTCAAACACATCATCATTTTTTTTATATCTATTGATTATTGACCCGGATCATATCCTGTGGTCTTGCTCTCTGGCAGAAAATGAAAGAAAGGACTTGTTTTCTGGGTTCCCCGACCGCTTGCCTACTTCCAATATAGACCTCGTTTCCTCGAAATTCACCTTTCGTGCATTCTGCACCTTCGCTAAGAGGGTCAGTTCGCGGAAAGACATATTTCGCTAAATTTTCCTCGCCTGGCATTCCGTATGCCCCCCGGAAAGCAGTCCTTCGCGATTGCTTAGTTAAAATTAAATGTAAAGTTCCCAATAAATGTAAATGTGGCGCCCGTAGTTTCGCCTAGTGTTGCTGGTACCCAGCTAAGCCGGCTCAGGAAGCTGGCATAGAGTGGGGTGCATGTAACAGGCGGGATGGTGGGCTCTTATCGATATCGATCTATTGATTATTATAATAGTATAGATTCTTTACGCTGTATTCTTATTAATTCCAGCTATTTTGGTTGACTCCTTTATCATTTTTCCATCTTTGAAACATTTCATCAAAATCATTTTTTTTATCAGAACTAACATTATTATACATATGTATTTTGCTGGACGATTGCGAAAAACATGGCCATGTGATGTTACATGAATGTTACGGAAGTATTCGTCGCTAGACTCAGAATCCATGGGGTCAATTATCAGGTCGATTAAAAGGAAATTTCAATTACTAGATAATTTTTAAATGAATACTCGTAATTTTAAGACTATAAATTCGCTTTCCTATGGGAATTAGAATGAAAATGTTAGATACTATCTAAAGAAAATGACATTAGATGCGTAGTTCGCGTGGAGGAGACTTGCCAACATTGCAGACCAAACAAAACATTTGATCAATTATGACTCATAATTATGTATGTACTTGTATGTATGTCGAATAAAATTAATTTACGTATTAAATTACGCATTTAATTACGTATTAATTAGATATTCGTTTACATATATCTGATTGTTTAATTCAATTCTTAACGAGTTAAGTTCATTTTTCAAAAGTATTAATTTGAATTGTAAATGTGTCAACTTAAAGCAAAAAACCTATATATGATCAGATTTGATGATTTAATAATTATATAATCCATTCGAAATAAACAATATACACAGGTGAAGACTAAAAACTTTTAAACTTTTATGAAGATAAAAATACAGATTCGATGACAATACACATTCACTCATTTATATTTTTGTACTTATTTATGATATTTTAATGTCTAATTGTAACAATGTTATTCTTTAGAATTCCTATTTCGTTTATGCTGTGGCGTCTGCTGCTTTTATATGTGATGTAATTTTTTATAATGTAAATCGTCAAACTGACTATTTTTTCATTCCATATATTGTGTGGTTGTATTATGCCACCAAATTTACGTATGATACTTGAAAGCTAACAAAATGATAAGAAACTTTTAGGAAAGTTTAATTTATTTGGGCTTTATAATAAAGTCGAACGTTCCTGTTTATTTTTATTATTATTGATATTTATTATAATATATATTTCAAATTTGAAAAAATATAAATATTGTTTATAGAAAACCTTGTATTGCTTTTATTTCAAAACATCCCAATCCCCATTTATCGGAACACAACCAAACTAAAACACGCAAGAAAAATCACCGGAAAAACATCTAGAGATAAAATTCAAACACAATTCCAAAACTACCGCATCACTTTCGACAACTACAAAATTCACGTTTACCACCACTCAAACCAAAGCAATTGACTCTTTCCCGACCGCGTAAGAGGAACGGAGGCCAGAACCAATGCAACGACCACCCCAATTAACAACAGCGCGCTGCCCTTTTACAAAATTCCCCCACAATCCCTTGTGTAGATGGAAAGGACCGTGTTCCAGTCCTTTCGAACTACGTAGGTGAATGTGTATGAGGAACCGTAGTCGTATGAAAACTAGGGCTTGCAGTTTACCGTCAAATTCGGATTACCAGTAAACGGTAAATATATGTCCCGTTACCGGTTTACCGGTAAATAAAAAAAATTAAACGGTTGAATTATAACTGTATGTGGCTATTTTTACTAAAAAAAAAACGGTTTTTTGATTAAAACCTAAACCAATTTATCCAGTTTCAACAAAATTCATGATAAAAATTTTATGTATGAAAATTCATGGAGAGGGGGGTAGATTGAATGAAAATGTGTTTGATGACAAAGCTTATATTACAGGACATCTTACCATCCCGGAAAACAATTGCATTTGCCACATTCAAATCGAGCATTGGAAGGACATGTCTTATTGAAACCATCATCACTTTTGGAACAATTGCAATTAGTAGTAATATCTACATATGATGAAATGGAGATTTTTCACGGCCGCAATCCGAATATAATTCAAATTTAAAATCTTCATCTTCAGAAACTTCAAAATTCACAGTTCTGACAATATTTTCATATTCTTGTTTGATTAACTCTAAAATATTAGCACTGTCTTTATCCAAACTCCCGACAAATGTGTATTCAGGCAACAATTTTTCCAAATCGATATAAATACTTTTGACTTCTTTAATCGTTGCGAATATGACGCTGATCTGCAATTTCGAATATTAAATAAAAATATTGTTACAGTATTGTATAGAGTAAAATAATACCTTTTTCTCAATAAGCATGCGATAAATTTGTTCTAACGATGGATAATCCATTTCTTCAGCTTTGGAATAAAAACCATTATCATTCAAGTGACATTGCTTGTCATTTATTTGAACTGCTCCATCTTTTCAAACAAAGAAATATGCTTATGGCTCTCCAAAAATCTCGAGACCCGGAAAATGATTTTAATTCATTTTCGGTGGTGATGACCACCAAAGTGCGGCAAACTATCAGTGACGATAAGAATGATCTTCCTGGACTTGGAATTCCAGCCCATCCTGTCTCCGCAGACCAGGACCTGCATGAGAGCATCGAATCCACCATCTGCATTGTCCAAGTTGGCAGTGATAGAACTGTCGAGAAGAGCTTTGGTAAACTCGCTCTTGTCAGTGGTGAAGTCCAACATGTGTCTGAAATCTTTTGTCTTCTACCGCTGAACAATGATTTTTTTGTATGACGTTCGTCAGTACTAATGTAAGACATTAGTGGTTTATCAGCGAAACTTCCAAAACCCCATCTGAAATAATAATTATCTTAACCAGTTCGAAGAAAAAACGATTGAAATATATTTTGAAACACCTATAGCAGGCTTGTCCAAATGGCCACTACGGTGCCAAAGTGGCCCCCACTTTTCATACAAAAACAAACATAACAAACAGCATTTATTCAGAAATTTACTCATCGAAATAGTTTTATAATGGAAATAAATAACTTTACCAATATTCTAATACTTATGATGTTTTGAATTTACAAAGATTGAAATTTTGAGATTTGAAATTTGTAAGTGGCCCCCACATACTGAAATTTTGGACAAGCCTGACCTATAGCATTTTGTAAGGTTACCCATAACACTTAATAAACTTGGATTCAATTTGACAAAAGTCTCTCTGTCATCTTTCATGTATGTGAGATCTAATAAAACATAAAGATCTAATGCATAGTTTCCCAAAGTGGTCCACCTGGACCCCCGGTGGGCCATGACCGCTGGCAGGGGGTCCATGTCAGAATGAAAAAGAAAAGGGGGTCCACGAGATGTATTGGGGGTCCACGAGATGCAAATGGGGGTTTTTGGTTGTAAATTCCATATTCTTGATTGATATTATAGCTTGAGTCTATAACGACCCCTTAACGAGTCTATCTTTTACCGGCCAGGGGTGCCCAAACTACGACCCGCGGGCCAAAAATGGCCTGCGAGCAAAAAAATCTGGCCTAGTTTTCACATACAATCTGGCCCGCGAAGCGGGCTAGTTTTTCTCTTTTTTTAATATTTATCAATTACAAAAAAATATATGTATATACATATACAGATAGTAAAAAAATTATACAAAGCTTTAATAATTTTTATGTAAACAGAAAAAAATCACAATTTAAATATAGGAAAAAAATATTAATGCAATTTATGAAATTGTTCCTTGCTGCTAATAATATAATTTAATGGCCTGTATTTAATGGGTCAGTATCTAATTCAAGATTTTGTCAGTAAATTAAATAAATGCTCAGTACGTATTATAAACGGTCAGTATCCACTGGGTCAGTATGAATGTGGTCAGTTATTAAATTAAACAGTCAGTATCCACTAGGTCAGTATGAATGTGGTCAGTTATTAAATTAAACGGTCAGTAATTTATTCAAAACGGTTGGTATTTAATTTAAATGGTCAGTCATTTTAAAAAATGGTCAGTTTTAGTTTGACGGCGTGTGAGTTTTATCAAGGATGGTCGTAAGAGGAAAATTTATGACCAGGATTTTGAATTAAAGACTATATCACATTTGACACAATATTGAAGAATTATTTTCTGACATGAGTACACCTGATTACGTTAAAACTATTATGCGTTCGTTCGCTCAGTAACATCCTTTCAAGGAGAGTCACAAAATTTACCAAATGGTTCTACCACTTTTAATTACTAACCGTTTATGGATATCTACTGAGTGTTTATGGATGTCTACTGACCATTTCATAAAAAAAAGTTACTGACAAGTAATTAATTATTTACTGACCATTCATTATTTTTTTTTTACTAAACGTTTATTATTTTTTTACTGACCATTTTATGTATTTGTTACTGACCATTTCTTTAATATTTTCTGACCAAAAATCAAATTAAATACTGACCAAATAATTAGTCCAGTTATTAGTCCAATAATTAGACCAATAAAAAAATCGAAATGTTTCAAGAATAGTGGGGGTGGTTCAATAAAATCGAAAATTTTTCGGAAATTACGATTTCGACAATTAAAATCGAAGTGTTTCGAGAATAATGAGGATTGTTCAATAAAAAATAGAAAATTTTTCGGAAATTACGATTTCGACAATTAAAATCGAAGTATTTTGAGAATAGTGAGGGGTGTTCAATAAAATCGAAAATTTTTTCGGAAAGTGGTTGTTATCAACTAAAAAAAATCGAAGTGTTTTCCGAAAAGTCAGGAGTTTTCAACAAAAAAATTTTGATTTTAATTGAACACCCCTCACTATTCTCGAAACACTTCGATTTTAATTGTCGAAATCGTAATTTCCGAAAAAAAAAAAATTTTCAATTTTTACTGAACAAAACTCACTATTCTCGAAACACTTTGATTTTAATTGGCGATACCAGAATTTCGAAAAAAATTTTTGATTTCAATTGAGAACCTCTGACTGACATCCGAAAACATTTCTATTTTAATTGAGAACCCCTGACTGGCTTCCCGAAAACATTTCTATTTTAATTGAAAACCTCTGACTGACATCCCGAAAAAATTTCTATTTTATTTAATTGAGAACCCTGACTGATTTTCCGAAAATATTTCGATTTTAATTGAAAACCCCTGGCTTTAATTTAATTTTAATTTTTGGACGAACTGTCGTGGACGAATCGTCGTTTTAACCATTTTGGACGAACTGTCTTTAGACGAATTGTCCCTTGGACGAATTGTCCCTTGGACGAATTGTCCCTTGGACGAATCGTCGTTGGACGAGTTGTCTTTGGCCGAATTGTCGTGTCACCGTTTATAATACGTACTGACCATTTATTTAATTTACTGAACATTTATTTAATTTACTGACCAAATCTTGAATTAGATACTGACCATTAAATACAGGCCTACAAAAAAAACCCATCGCAATGTGTTTATATTTGTATTTAAAAATTTAATAAACTTCACAATTAGGCATCTTGAAGGGGGGTCCACGAAAGAAAATAAAACTGGGCTGGGGGTCCACGGGGAAAATAAGTTTGGGAAACTATGATCTAATGGATCTATATTCGAATTCGACGGTTTGAGTTTCAACTGAAATTCAAATTCCAAATTAAAATTTACTAAACATATCCTTTCAAGGATTACATTCATAAAATAAATTTTGATTCTTACACAGTGAAAAAATAACTGATATTATATGTTGAGGTTTTAATTGCACAGGTCCAGTGCCGGCTCTAGCCCCGCTCGCGCCCTGGGGCAAAGTTTTTCCTGGTGCCCCCTATCGTTTTAGAGACCATTTTTTTACCCCCCCCCCCTCCAATTTTATAAAAATGAACTTTTGGTAACTTTTTGGAAACGATACAAATGATAGTTTTTTTTTCCGAGAGGAGGAAAAATCTTTTATAGACACCACCAGGCACGAGCCCGACGGTATTGTGGAAATCCTTATTGGATACAGTAATATACCCACTAAAAAACCTCCTCTATTAATCAAACCATACAAAATAAAGGACAATTTTAAAATATTTATATTTCTGAAAAAAAAAACTCTCCTCTTAAATAAAAAAATATACACCAGGGGTCAGAAGTATTTGCCTGCCCTTACTTTTTTGAAAATCCCATGTTTTTCAATAAAATTTATATCCAAAACTACTTATAAAATATAAATTTCGATATACGAGTATCTAGGTAATTTAAATTTCCCGGGAGTGGCAAAAATTTTAATCACAAATTTTCCTAATAAGAACAGCGTTATGGGAAAAAACCATTTTTGTTTCCATGTGATTTTTTCGGTTTAAAGTGACCGAATTATTTTTTTTTTCAATTATTGTCACAGTACATATACTGTTTTATCTGAAAATGTATTTGATATTCAATTTGCACTTAGATTTTGTAGGAAAAATAGCGTTTAAATTTTGCATTTTATGTAGTGTGTTTATACTTGTGATTTTTATTTTCCACCACTTTAAAATACAAAAGTAAAAATAATTTTCTAATTAAATAAGATCATTAATTGATATGAATTATAAAATTAATAAAACTAATTGCCAAATTTTGCGTGAGTTGGATATAATAAGAAAAATAGATGACCACAGTGTAAAATGTGCCCTTAATTTGGAAAGTGGTCTAACAATAAGTCCACGTCCGATCATTTAGAGATACTTAAAGGTTTGCGTTTGAAGTGATTAAAAAATATTTTTCTATAACACGATGCTATGTTTTGCAATTTATTTAGTCTACTGGATTTATATTTTTTTCGACATATAAATTTAGCATGTAGCTTATAAGGAAATACAAAATTTTAACCTATTTCCTGCCACAAATCTCAATTAGCAAAATTGACTATTTTGCTCTACAATTGGTTGTATTTGGTTAAATTTAAAAAATGATAACATATTTAGATTAAGAAAACGCTAAAGTGTATTTTTAAAATAAAAAAAATCAGGTTTATTTTGTAAATTTGAAGTACTAAGCGAAAAAATTAAAATTTTTTAGAAAAATCATAAAATGGAAAAATGCAGTTTTTAAAAAATATATTTTTATTATATTGTTTCTTCAAATGATACGTTGATATTTAGTACATAGCTATTTTATAAGCTATAGTAATCGTTAGTAATTGGCTATTAGAAAAAAAATACCACAATCAAAGATATTGATGTTTTTGTCTGTTCCCATGTAAAAAGCGTGGTTGCTATCGTATTTTAATAAAAAAGCTCATTACGTCAAAATTTACAAATAATAACATATTTAGGTAAATAAAACTCTAAAGTATACTTCTAAAAAAAAAAATTTATTTTGTAAATTTGAAGTAATAAGCAAAAGAAGTAAGAATTTTGAGATAAATTTAAAATGGAAAAATGTAATGCCATATGAAAAAAGCTCATTATGTAAAAATTTATTCTGAATTAATTAATTCAGTTGAGTGTGTTAAAAATGACAGTTTAATCAATATTATGACAAAAAATCGTTTTTAGAAAATAAATTATAGACCAATAACAAAATAAATGCAAGCGGCATTCCGTTGAACAACGTACATTTCACTGAATGTAACTTTTTCAATTTTTAAAAATTTTAATTTTAATAATGTCGATTAATAATAGGTATTTCAAAAATAAATATTTCATAATGCTGGTTGTGAAAATTCAAAATCTTGGTTGTGAAAATTCATCGCGTTACAAAGAAAGTGCGCAACGCAATTAATATAATTTTATTTGCATAAATATACAATAATATGGAAGGGAGATGCAAAATAATCTGGGTGCCTTCGGTGCTCAAAAAATTAGAGCTTCTTCTTCTTCTTCTTCAAAAAAAAAAAATAATAATTAAGTCACTTTCAACGTGCCCAACAGTTGGAGCGTCTATGGCAATAAAAGAGTTGGGGCGCCGGATAAAACGAAGCATCAGTGTGCTGAAAAAAAATTCAACGTCTTTGTGCTGAAAAATTAAGGTGCCCTCAGCACGCTAAACTAAATGGGGCGTCTTTGGCGATGGAATAGTTAAAGCCCTTTAAAAAAAAAATAAAAGTAAGGTATCTTCAACGCTAAAACAACTGGAAGCATTTTTTGCGGCTGAAAAAAAAAGCGCCTTCGGCGATAAGAGTGTAATCTACAATAAACACCTTAAAGGAAGAATCCTCGGAAAAAAAAAAAAAATATTTTTAAAACACTTTTACCAAGGCCCGAAATTTATCCGAATATGCGAAAAAATTCAAATTCAAAGTAAATCCGAATTTTCGAAAAAATTTAATATTTTGGCCCAATTTATTGCGGAAAAAAAGCAAATTATTTTTTTGTAATCTACGATAAACATATAAAGGAAGAATCCTGATAGAAAAAAGATTTCGGAAAAAAAAAAACCTTTTCCCGAGGTCCCGAGATTTATCCGAATTTGCAAAAAAATTTCCAATAAATATTTTGGCCCAATTTATTGCGGAAAAAAGCAAATTGTGTTTGTAATCTACAATAAACACTTTAAGGAAGAATCCTGATAAAAAATATTTTAAAAAACACTTTTACCAAGGCCCGAAATTTATCCGAATATGCGAAAAATTCAAATTAATATTTTGGCCCAATTTATTGCGAAAAAAAAAGCAAATTATTTTTTTGTAATCTACGATAAACATATAAAGGAAGAATCCTGATAGAAAAGATTTTTAAAAAACATTTTCCCGAGGTCCAGAGATTTATCCGAATATGCGAAAAATTTCCAATAAATATTTTGGCCCAATTTATTGCGGAAAAAAGCAAATTGTGTTTGTAATCTACAATAAACACTTTAAGGAAGAATCCTGATAAAAAATATTTTTAAAACACTTTTACCAAGGCCCGAAATTTATCCGAATATGCGAAAAATTCAAATTAATATTTTGGCCCAATTTATTGCGGAAAAAAGCAAATTATTTTTGTAATCTACGATAAACATATAAAGGAAGAATCCTGATAGAAAAGATTTTTAAAAAACCTTTTCCCGAGGTCCCGAGATTTATCCGAATATGCAAAAAATTTCCAATAAATATTTTGGCCCAATTAATTGCGGAAAAAAGCAAATTATGTTTGTAATCTACAATAAACATTTATTGGAAGAATCCTCATAGAAAAGATTTTTAAAAAACTTTTTACCAAGAAATTTATCCGAATATGCGAAAAAATTCAAATTAATATTTTGGCCCAATTTATTGCGGAAAAAAAAAAGCAAATTATTTTTTGTAATCTACGATAAACATATAAAGGAAGAATCCTGATAGAAAAATTTTTAAAAAACTTTTCCCGAGGTCCCGAGATTTATCCGAATATGCAAAAAAAAAATTTCAAATTAATATTTTGGCCCAATTTATTGCGGAAAAAAACTAAATTATTTTTGTAATCTACGATAAACATATAAAGGAAGAATCCTGATAGAAAAGATTTTTAAAAAACCTTTTCCCGAGGTCCCGAGATTTATCCGAATTTGCGAAAAATTTCCAATAAATATTTTGGCCCAATTTATTGCGGAAAAAAGCAAATTGTGTTTGTAATCTACAATAAACACTTTAAGGAAGAATCCTGATAAAAAATATTTTTAAAACACTTTTACCAAGGCCCGAAATTTATCCGAATATGGAAAAAATTCAAATTAATATTTTGGCCCAATTTATTGCGGAAAAAAGCAAATTATTTTTGTAATCTACGAAAAACATATAAAGGAAGAATCTTGATAGAAAACATTTCAAAAAAACTTTTTCCCGAGTTCCAGAGATTTATCCATATATGCAAAAAAATTCCAATTAATATTTTGGCCAAATTTATTGCGGAAAAAAGCAAATTGTGTTTGTAATCTATAATCAACACTTTAAAGAAGAATCCTGATAAAATATATTTTTAAAACACCTTTACCAAGGCCCGAAATTTATCCGAATTTGCGAAAAATTCAAATAAATATTTTGGCCCAATTTATTGCGGAAAAAAGCAAATTATTTTTGTAATCTACGATAAACATATAAAGGAAGAATCCTGATAGAAAAGATTTCAAAAAAACTTTTTCCCGAGGTCCCAAGATTTATCCGAATTTGCGAAAAAATTCCAATTAATATTTTGGCCAAATTTATTGCGGAAAAAAGCAAATTGTGTTTGTAATCTACAAGTAACACTTTAAGGAAGAATCCTGATAAAAAATATTTTTAAAACACTTTTACCAAGGCCCGAAATTTATCCGAATATGCGAAAAATTCAAATTAATATTTTGGCCCAATTTATTGCGGAAAAAAGCAAATTATTTTTGTAATCTACGATAAACATTTATAGGAAGAATCCTGATAGAAAAGATTTTTAAAAAACTTTTTCCCGAGGTCCCGAGATTTATCCGAATATGCAAAAAATTTCCAATAAATATTTCGGCCCAATTGATTGTATAAAATCGGAAAAAAGCTAATTATTTTTGTAATCTACAATAAACACTTAAAGGAAGAATCCTGATAAAAATATTTTAAAAAACTTTTTCCCAAGGCCCGAAATTTATCCGAATATGCGAAAAAAATTCCAATAAATATTTTGGCCCAATTTATTGCGAAAAAAAAAGCAAATTTTTTTTTGTAATCTACAATAAACATATAAAGGAAGAATCCTGATAAAAAAGATTTTAAAAAAAACTTTTCCCGAGGTCCCGAAATTTATCCGAATATGCGAAATTTAAAAAATTTCAAATAAATATTTTGGCCCAATTTATTGCGGAAAAAAGCAAATTTTTTTTGTAATCTACGATAAACATATAAAGGAAGAATCCTGATAGAAAAGATTTTTAAAAAACCTTTTCCCGAGGTCCCGAGATTTATCCGAATTTGCGAAAAATTTCCAATAAATATTTTGGCCCAATTTATTGCGGAAAAAAGCAAATTATGTTTGTAATCTACAATAAACACTTTAAAGGAAGAATCCTGTTAAAAATATTTTTAAAACACTTTTACCAAGGCCCGAAATTTATCCGAATATGCGAAAAATTCAAATTAATATTTTGGCCCAATTTATTGCGGAAAAAAGCTAATTTTTTTTGTAATCTACGATTAACATATAAAGGAAGAATCCTGATAGAAAAGATTTCAAAAAAACTTTTTCCCGAGTTCCCGAGATTTATCCGAATATGCGAAAAAATTCCAATAAATATTTTGGCCCAATTTATTGCGAAAAAAAAAAAAGCAAATTGTTTTTGTAATCTACAATAAACATATAAGGAAGAATCCTGATAAAAAGAATCCTTTTATAAAAAAATTTATTTTTAAAAAAAAATTCCAATAAATATTTTGGCCCAAGGGGAAAAAAAAAAAATTTATCCGAATTAAAAAAAAAAACCTTTTCAAATAAATTTATTTTGAAAAAATTCAAATTAATATTTTGGCCCAATTTATTGCGGAAAAAAGCAAATTATTTTTGTAATCTACGATAAACATATAAAGGAAGAATCCTGATAGAAAAGATTTTTAAAAAAAACTTTTCCCGAGGTCCCGAGATTTATCCGAATTTAAAAAAAAATTTTCAATAAATATTTTGGCCCAATTTATTGCGGAAAAAAGCAAATTATTTTTGTAATCTACAATAAACACATTTTAAGGAAGAATCCTGATAAAAAATATTTTTAAAACACTTTTACCAAGGCCCGAAATTTAACCGAATATGCGAAAAATTCAAATTAATATTTTGGCCCAATTTATTGCGGAAAAAAGCAAATTATTTTTGTAATCTACGATAAACATATAAAGGAAGAATCCTGATAGAAAAGATTTTTAAAAAACCTTTTCCCGAGGTCCCGAGATTTATCCGAATATGCGAAAAATTCAATAAATATTTTGGCCCAATTTATTGCGGAAAAAAGCAAATTATTTTTGTAATCTACAATAAACACCTAAAGGAAGAATCCTGTTATAAAATATCTTTAAAGCACTTTTACCAAGGCCCGAAATTTATCCGAATATGCGAAAAATTCAAAATAATATTTTGGCCCAATTTATTGCGGAAAAAAGCAAATTATTTTTGTAATCTACGAAAAACATATAAAGGAAGAATCTTGATAGAAAAGATTTCAAAAAAACTTTTTCCCGAGTTCCAGAGATTTATCCATATATGCAAAAAAATTCCAATTAATATTTTGGCCAAATTTATTGCGGAAAAAAGCAAATTGTGTTTGTAATCTACAATAAACACCTTAAGGAAGAATCCCGTTAAAAAAATTTTTTAAAACACTTTTACCAAGGCCCGAAATTTATCCGAATATGCGAAAAATTCAAATTAAATATTTTGGCCCAATTTATTGCGGAAAAAAAAAGCAAATTATTTTTTTTGTAATCTACGATAAACATTTATTGGAAGAATCCTCATAGAAAAGATTTTTAAAAAACTTTTACCAAGGCCCGAAATTTAACCGAATACGCAAAAAATTCAAATTAATATTTTGGCCCAATTTATTGCGGAAAAAAGCAAATTGTGTTTGTAATCTACAATAAACACTTTAAGGAAGAATCCTGATAAAAAATATTTTTAAAACACTTTTACCAAGGCCCGAAATTTAACCGAATATGCGAAAAATTCAAATTAATATTTTGGCCCAATTTATTGCGGAAAAAAGCAAATTATTTTTGTAATCTACGATAAACATATAAAGGAAGATTCCTGATAGAAAAGATTTTTAAAAAACCTTTTCCCGAGGTCCCGAGATTTATCCGAATTTGCGAAAAATTTCCAATAAATATTTTGGCCCAATTTATTGCGGAAAAAAGCAAATTGTGTTTGTTATCTACAATAAACACTTTAAGGAAGAATCCTGATAATAAATATTTTTAAAACACTTTTACCAAGGCCCGAAATTTAACCGAATATGCGAAAAATTCAAATTAATATTTTGGCCCAATTTATTGCGGAAAAAAGCAAATTATTTTTGTAATCTACGATAAACATATAAAGGAAGATTCCTGATAGAAAAGATTTTTAAAAAACCTTTTCCCGAGGTCCCGAGATTTATCCGAATTTGCGAAAAATTTCCAATAAATATTTTGAAAAATTTCCAATAAAAATTTTGGCCCAATTTATTGAAAAAAAAAGCAAATTGTGTTTGTAATCTACAATAAACACTTTAAAGGAAGAATCCTGATAAAAAAATATTTTTAAAAAACACTTTTACCAAGGCCCGAAATTTATCCGAATATGCAAAAAAAAATTCAAATTAATATTTTGGCCCAATTTATTGCGGAAAAAAAAAGCAAATTTTTTTTGTAATCTACGATAAACATATAAAGGAAGATTCCTGATAGAAAAGATTTTTAAAAAACCTTTTCCCGAGGTCCCGAGATTTATCCGAATTTGCGAAAAATTTCCAATAAATATTTTGGCCCAATTTATTGCGGAAAAAAGCAAATTGTGTTTGTAATCTACAATAAACACCTTTAAAGGAAGAATCCTGATAAAAAAATTTTTTAAAAAAACACTTTTACCAAGGCCCGAAATTTATCCATATATGCAAAAAAATTCCAATTAATATTTTGGCCCAATTTATTGCGGAAAAAAGCAAATTATTTTGTAATCTACGATAAACATATAAAGGAAGAATCTTGATAGAAAAGATTTTTAAAAAACCTTTTCCCGAGGTCAAATTGAGATTTATCCGAATTGATAAAAAAAAAAAATTTCCAATAAATATTTTGGCCCAATTTATTGCGGAAAAAAAGCAAATTATTTTTGTAATCTACAAAAAACATATAAAGGAAGAATCCTGATAAAAATATTTCAAAAAAAACACTTTTCCCGAGCCCGAAATTTATCCGAAAATGTGAAAAAATTCCAATAAATATTTTGGCACAATTTATTGCGGAAAAAAGCTAATTATTTTTGTAATCTACAATAAACATTTATTGGAAGAATCCTCATAGAAAAGATTTTTAAAAAACTTTTACCAAGGCCCGAAATTTATCCGAATATGCGAAAAATTCAAATAAATATTTTGGCCCAATTTATTGCGGAAAAAAGCAAATTATTTTTGTAATCTACGATTAACATATAAAGGAAGAATCCTGATAGAAAAGATTTTTAAAAAACCTTTTCCCGAGGTCCCGAGATTTATCCGAATATGGGAAAAAATTCCAATAAATATTTTGGCCCAATTTATTGCGGAAAAAAGCAAATTATGTTTGTAATCTACAATAAACATTTAAAGGAAGAATCCTGATAGAAAATATTTTTAAAAAACTTTTACCAAGGCCCGAAATTTATCCGAATATGCGAAAAATTTCCAATAAATATTTTGGCCCAATTTATTGCGGAAAAAAGCAAATTATGTTTGTAATCTACAATAAACACCTAAAGGAAGAATCCTGTTAAAAAATATCTTTAAAACACTTTTACCAAGGCCCGAAATTTATCCGAATATGCGAAAAATTCAAATTAATATTTTGGCCCAATTTATTGCGGAAAAAAGCAAATTATTTTTGTAATCTACGATAAACATATAAAGGAAGAATCCTGATAGAAAAGATTTTTAAAAAACCTTTTCCCGAGGTCCCGAGATTTATCCATATATGCAAAAAAATTCCAATTAATATTTTGGCCAAATTTATTGCGGAAAAAAGCAAATTGAGTTTGTAATCTATAATTAACACTTTAAAGAAGAATCCTGATAAAAATTATTTTTAAAACACCTTTACCAAGGCCCGAAATTTATCCGAATATGCGAAAAATTCAAATAAATATTTTGGCCCAATTTATTGCGGAAAAAAGCAAATTTTTTTTGTAATCTACGATAAAAATATAAAGGAAGAATCCTGATTTAAAAAAAAAATTTTTTTAAAAAACCTTTTCCCGAGGTCCCAAAGATTTATCCGAATTTGCCTGATAAAAAAAAATTTCCAAATTTAAATATTTTGGCCCAATTTATTGCGGAAAAAAGCAAATTGTGTTTGTAATCTACAATTAACACTTTAAGGAAGAATCCTGATAAAAAATATTTTTAAAACACTTTTACCAAGGCCCGAAATTTATCCGAATATGCGAAAAATTCAAATAAATATTTTGGCCCAATTTATTGCGGAAAAAAGCAAATTATTTTTGTAATCTACGATAAACATATAAAGGAAGAATCCTGATAGAAAAGATTTTTAAAAAACCTTTTCCCGAGGTCCCAAGATTTATCCGAATTTGCGAAAAATTTCCAATAAATATTTTGGCCCAATTTATTGCGGAAAAAAGCAAATTGTGTTTGTAATCTACAATAAACACTTTAAAGGAAGAATCCTGATAAAAATATTTTTAAAACACTTTTACCAAGGCCCGAAATTTATCCGAATATGCGAAAAATTCAAATTAATATTTTGGCCCAATTTATTGCGGAAAAAAGCAAATTATTTTTGTAATCTACGAAAAACATATAAAGGAAGAATCTTGATAGAAAAGATTTCAAAAAAACTTTTTCCCGAGTTCCAGAGATTTATCCATATATGCGAAAAATTTCCAATAAATATTTTGGCCCAATTTATTGCGGAAAAAAGCAAATTGTGTTTGTAATCTACAATAAACACTTTAAGGAAGAATCCGATAAAAATCATTTTTAAAACACTTTTACCAAAGCCCGAAATTTATCCGAATATGCGAAAAATTCAAAGTAATATTTTGGCCCAATTTATTGCGGAAAAAAGCAAATTATTTTTGTAATCTACGAAAAACATTTATTGGAAAAAAAATTTTTTTTTAAAAAAATTTTTGGGGAAAAAAAAAAATTTTAAAAAACCCAAAGGGAAAAAAAATTTTTTTTCCAAAAAATTTTCCCCAAAAAGGGGAAAAAAAATTTTTTGGAAATTTGGGGGAATTAAAAAAAAATTTTTTTTCCCCAAAAAAAAAATTTTTTTTTTAAAAAAAAAATTTTTTAAAATTTTTTAAAAAAAATTTTAAAATTTTTTTCCCAAAAAATTTTTTTTTAAAAAAAATTTAAAAAATTTTAAAAAATTTTTTGGGAAAAAATTTTTTTTAAAAAAAAAATTTTTGGCCCCCTTTTTAAAAAAAAATTTTTTTTAAACCCCCCAAAAAACCCAAAAGGGGAAAAATAAAAAATTTTTTTTTAAAATTTAAAAACCCAAATTTTTTTTTTAAAAAAATTTTAAAAAAACCCGGGAAAAAATTTTTTTTAAAAATTTTTTTCCAAATAAAATTTTGGAAAGGGAAAAAAAAAATTTTTCCCAAAAAGGGGGAAAAATTTTAAATTTTTAAAAAAAAAATTTTTGGCCCCCCAAGGGAAAAAATTTAAAAATTTTTTAAAAAACCCCCAAAAAAATTTAAAAAAATTTTTTTAAAATTTTTTTAAAAAAAAAAAAAAAATTTTTTTTTTTTAAAATTTCCCCCCCAAAAAAAAAAAAAAAATTTTTTAAAAAAAAAAAAAAAACCAAAAAAAAATTTAAAAAATTTTTTTTTAAAAAAAAATTTTAAAAATTTTTTTTTTGGGGGAAAAAAAAAATTTTTTTTTTAAAAAAAAAAAAAAAAAAAAAATTTTAAAAAAATTTTTTAAAAAATTTTCCCAAATTTTTAAAAAAAAAAATTTTTTTTTTTCCAAAAAAATTTTTTTTAAAAAATTTTTTAAAAAAACCCCAAAAAAATTTTAAAAATTTTTTTAAAGTTTTTAAAAAAAATTTTTCCCAATTTTTTTTGGAAAAACCTTTTTTTGGAAAAAAAAAAAAAATTTTTAAAAAAAAAAAATTTTTTTAAAAAAAAAATTTTAAAAAAAAAATTTAATTTTTCCCCCCTTTTTTTGGGGAAAAAAAAAATTTTTTTTTAAAAAATTTTTAAAAAAATTTTTAAAAAAAAAATTTTTTTTTTTTTTAAAAAAAAAAAAAACCCCCAAAAATTTTTTTTAAAAAATTTTTTTTAAAAAAAATTTTTTTTTAAAAAAAAATTTAAAAAAAAAAAAAAAAATTTTTAAAACCCAAAAATTTAAATTTTAAAAAAAAAAAATTTTTTAAAAAATTTTCCCAAAAAGCAAAAATTTTTTTTTTTAAACCAAAAAAAAAGGGAAAAAATTTTTTAAAAATTTTTTTAAAAAAAAAAAAAAAAAAAAAAAATTTTTTAAAAAAAAAAACCCTTTTTTTTTTAAAAAAAATTTAAAAAAAAAAGAAAAAAAAACCCCTTTTTTTTTTATTTAAAAAAAAAAAAAAAAAAAAAAAAATTTTTTTTAAAAAAACCCCAAAAGGGGGGAAAAAAAAAAAATTTTTTTTTTTTAAAAAAAAAAATTAAAAAAAAAAATTTTGGAAAAATTTTCCCAAAAAAAATTTTTTAAATTTTAAAAACCCCAAAAAAAAATTAAAAAAAAAAAAATTTAAAACCCAAAAAGGGGGAAAAATTTTT
>VTON01000242.1:0-22828 GCA_009617725.1 Hydropsyche tenuis
GAATTCTTCCTTAAGGTGTTATTTGTAGATTACAAAACATTTAGCTTTTTTTCCGCAATAAATTGTGCCAAAATATTTATTGGAATTTTTTTCACATATTCGGATCAAACTCGGGGCCTCTGGAAAAAGTATTTTAAAATCTTTTCTATCAGAATTATTTCTTAAATTGTTTATCGTAGATTACAAAAACAATTAGCTTTTTTCCGCAATAAATTGTGCCAAAATATTTATTGGAATTTTTTTACATATTCGGATAAATCTCGGGGCCTCGGGAAAAAGTATTTTTAAAATCTTTCCTATCCGGATTATTTCTTAAATTGTTTATCGTAGATTACAAAAACAATTAGCTTTTTTCCGCAATAAATTGGTCCAAAATATTTATTGGAATTTTTTCACATATTCGGATAAATCTCGGGGCCTCTGGAAAAAGTATTTTAAATTTTTTTTCTCTCGGAATTCTTCCTTAAGGTGTTATTTGTAGATTACAAAAACATTTTGCTTTTTTCCGCAATAAATTGTGCCAAAATATTTATTGGAATTTTTTCACATATTCGGATCAAACTCAAGGTCTCTGGAAAAAGTATTTTAAAAATCTTTTCTATCAGAATTATTTCTTAAATTGTTTATCGTAGATTACAAAAACAATTAGCTTTTTTCCGCAATAAATTGTGCCAAAATATTTATTGGAATTTTTTCACATATTCGGATAAATCTCGGGGCCTCGGGAAAAAGTATTTTTGAAATCATTCCTTTTCGGATTATTTCTTAAATTGTTTATCGTAGATTACAAAAACAATTAGCTTTTTTCCGCAATAAATTGGTCCAAAATATTTATTTGAATTTTTTCACATATTCGGATAAATCTCGGGGCCTCTGGAAAATGTATTTTAAAATTTTTTTCTCTCGGAATTCTTCCTTAAAGTGTTTATCGTAGATTACAAAAACAATTAGCTTTTTTCCGCAATAAATTGGTCCAAAATATTTATTTGAATTTTTTCACATATTCGGATAAATCTCGGGGCCTCTGGAAAAAGTATTTTAAAATTTTTTTCTCTCGGAATTCTTCCTTAAAGTGTTATTCGTAGAATACAAAAACAATTAGCTTTTTTCCGCAATAAATTGTGCCAAAATATTTATTGGAATTTTTTCACATATTCGGATCAAACTCGGGGCCTCTGGAAAAAGTATTTTAAAAATCTTTTCTATCAGAATTATTTCTTAAATTGTATATCGTAGATTACAAAACCAATTAGCTTTTTTCCGCAATAAATTGGTCCAAAATATTTATTTGAATTTTTTCACATATTCGGATAAATCTCGGGGCCTCTGGAAAATGTATTTTAAAATTTTTTTCTCACGGAATTCTTCCTTAAAGTGTTATTCGTAGATAACAAAAACAATTAGCTTTTTTCCGCAATAAATTGTGCCAAAATATTTATTGGAATTTTTTCGCATATTCGCATAAATCTCGGGGCCTCTGGAAAAAGTATTTTAAAAATCTTTTCTATCAAAAATATTTCGTAAATTGTTTATCGTAGATTACAAAAACAATTAGCTTTTTTCCGCAATAAATTGTGCCAAAATATTTATTGGAATTTTTTCACATATTCGGATCAAACTCGGGGCCTCTGGAAAAAGTATTTTAAAAATCTTTTCTATCAGAATTATTTCTTAAATTGTATATCGTAGATTACAAAAACAATTATCTTTTTTCCGCAATAAATTGGTCCAAAATATTTATTTGAATTTTTTCACATATTCGGATAAATCTCGGGGCCTCTGGAAAATGTATTTTAAAATTTTTTTCTCTCGGAATTCTTCCTTAAAGTGTTATTCGTAGATTACAAAAACAATTAGCTTTTTTCCGCAATAAATTGTGCCAAAATATTTATTGGAATTTTTTCGCATATTCGCATAAATCTCGGGGCCTCTGGAAAAAGTATTTTAAAAATCTTTTCTATCAGAAATATTTCGTAAATTGTTTATCGTAGATTACAAAAACAATTAGCTTTTTTCCGCAATAAATTGTGCCAAAATATTTATTGGAATTTTTTCACATATTCGGATCAAACTCGGGGCCTCTGGAAAAAGTATTTTAAAAATCTTTTCTATCAGAATTATTTCTTAAAATGTTTATCGTCGATTACAAAAACAATTAGCTTTTTTCCGCAATAAATTGTTCAAAAATATTTATTGGAATTTTTTCACATATTCGGATAAATCTCGGGGCCTCGGGAAAAAGTATTTTTAAAATCTTTCCTATCCGGATTATTTCTTAAATTGTTTATCGTAGATTACAAAAACAATTAGCTTTTTTCCGCAATAAATTGTGCCAAAATATTTATTGGAATTTTTTCACATATTCGGATCAAACTCGGGGCCTCTGGAAAAAGTATTTTAAAAATCTTTTCTATCAGAATTATTTCTTTAATTGTTTATCGTAGATTACAAAAACAATTAGCTTTTTTCCGCAATAAATTGTGCCAAAATATTTATTGGAATTTTTTCACATATTCGGATAAATCTCGGGGCCTCGGGAAAAAGTATTTTAAAAATCTTTTCTATTAGAATTATTTCTTAAATTGTTTATCGTAGATTACAAAAAACAATTAGCTTTTTTTCCGCAATAAATTGTGCCAAAATATTTATTGGAATTTTTTCACATATTCGGATAAATCTCGGGGCCTCTGGAAAAAAAGTATTTAAAAAAATCTTTTCTATCAGAATTATTTCTTAAATTGTTTATCGTAGATTACAAAAACAATTAGCTTTTTTTCCGCAATAAATTGTGCCAAAATATTTATTGGAATTTTTTTTCACATATTCGGATCAAACTCGGGGCCTCTGGAAAAAGTATTTTTAAAATCTTTTCTATCAGAATTATTTCTTAAATTGTTTATCGTAGATTACAAAAAACAATTAGCTTTTTTTTCCGCAATAAATTGGTCCAAAATATTTATTGAATTTTTTTTTCACATATTCGGATAAATCTCGGGGCCTCTGGAAAAAGTATTTTTAAAATCTTTCCTATCGAATTATTTCTTAAATTGTTTATCGTAGATTACAAAAAAACAATTAGCTTTTTTTTTTCCGCAATAAATTGGTCCAAAATATTTATTTGAATTTTTTCACATATTCGGATAAATCTCGGGGCCTCTGGAAAAAGTATTTTAAAATTTTTTCTATCAGAATTATTCCTTAAATTGTTTATCGTAGATTACAAAAACAATTAGCTTTTTTTTCCGCAATAAATTGTGCCAAAATATTTATTGGAATTTTTTCACATATTCGGATAAAACTCGGGGCCTCGGGAAAAAAAGTATTTTAAAAAATCTTTTCTATCAGAATTATTTCTTAAATTGTTTATCGTAGATTACAAAAACAATTTTTTTTTTCCGCAATAAATTGTCCAAAATATTTATTTGAATTTTTTCACATATTCGGATAAATCTCGGGGCCTCTGAAAAAAAAAGTATTTTTAAAATTTTTTTTTCTATCGAATTCTTCCTTAAATTGTTATTCGTAGATTACAAAAAACAATTAGCTTTTTTTTCCGCAATAAATTGTGCCAAAATATTTATTGGAATTTTTTTCACATATTCGGATAAATCTCGGGGCCTCTGGAAAAAGTATTTTAAAATCTTTTTTCTATCAGAATTATTTCTTAAATTGTTTATCGTAGATTACAAAAAACAATTAGCTTTTTTTTCCGCAATAAATAAGTCCAAAATATTTATTGGAATTTTTTCACATTTTCGGATAAATCTTGGGGCCTCTGGAAAAAGTATTTTAAAAATCTTTTCTATCAGAATTATTTCTTAAATTGTTTATCGTAGATTACAAAAACAATTAGCTTTTTTCCGCAATAAATAAGTCCAAAATATTAAATGGAATTTTTTCACATATTCGGATCAAACTCGGGGCCTCTGGAAAAAGTATTTTAAAATTCTTTTCTATCAGAATTATTTCATAAATTGTTTATCGTAGATTACAAAAACAATTAGCTTTTTCCGCAATAAATTGGTCCAAAATATTTATTTGAATTTTTTCGCATATTCGGATAAATCTCGGGGCCTCGGGAAAAAGTAATTTCAAAATCTTTTCTATCCGGATTCTTCCTTAAGGTGTTTATCGTAGATTCTAAAAATTATAAGTTTTTTTCCCTTTTAAATTAGCCCAAAATATTTTTCTGGAATTTGTCGAAATATTTCGCCGATTCGGGTATAAAAAAGTTTTTAAAAAGTTATCGTCGCTGAACTCAAAATCAATGTGTTTTTCTTAGCGATATTTTATCAGTTTTCTCATTTTTTTAACCCAATTTATCAATGGATTTTGAATAATTTCGCTCGAACATAAACCAAGTCTTCGGGATATTTTTGATGTTTTCTCATTTTTGTAACTGAACTTATGGATGACTTTGAATAATTTCGCTCGAACCTAACCCAAGTCTTCGCGATGTTTTCGATGTTTTCTCATTTTTGTAACCTAACTTATGGATGAATTTAAGAAATTTCGCTAGAACCTAACCCAAGTCGTCGCGATATTTCCGTTGTTTTCACATTTCTGTAACCTAACTTATGGATGACTTTGAATAATTTCGCTCGAACCTAACCCAAGTCTTTGCGATATTTTCGATATTTTCTCATTTTTGTAACCTAACTTATGTATAACTTTGAATAATTTCGCTCGAAAATAACCCAAGTCATCGCGATGTTTTCGATGTTTTCTCATTTTTGTAACCTAACTTATGGATGAATTTGAGTAATTTCGCTCGAACCTAACCCAAGTCTTCGCGATATTTTCGTTGTTTTCTCATTTCTGTAACCTATTTTTTCGATGTTTTTTGAAAAATTTCGCTCGAACCGAACCCAAGTCTTCGCGATATTTTCGAATTTTTCTCATTTTTGTAACCTAACTTATAGATGAATTTGAATAATTTCGCTTGAACTTAACCCAAGTCATCGCAATATTTTCGCAGGTGTTTTATAAATCTTTTCTATCAGCAATCATCCTTAAAGTGTTTATTGTAGATTACAAAAACAATTAGCTTTTTTCCGCAATAAATTGGTCCAAAATATTTATTGGAATTTTTTCACATATTCGGATAAATCTCGGGGCCTCTGGAAAAAGTATTTTTAAAATCTTTCCTATCCGGATTATTTCTTAAATTGTTTATCGTAGATTACAAAAACAATTAGCTTTTTTCCGCAATAAATTGGTCCAAAATATTTATTGGAATTTTTTCACATATTCGGATAAATCTCGGGGCCTCTGGAAAAGTATTTTAAAATCTTTCCTATATCAGATTATTTCTTAAATTGTTTATCGTAGATTACAAAACAATTAGCTTTTTTTTCCGCAATAAATTGGTCCAAAATATTTATTGGAATTTTTTCACATATTCGGATAAATCTCGGGGCCTCTGGAAAAAGTATTTTAAAATTTTTTTCTATCGGAATTCTTCCTTAAATTGTTTATCGTAGATTACAAAAACAATTAGCTTTTTTCCGCAATAAATTGGTCCAAAATATTTATTTGAATTTTTTCACATATTCGGATAAATCTCGAGGCCTCTGGAAAAAGTATTTTAAAATTTTTTTCTCTCGGAATTCTTCCTTAAAGTGTTATTCGTAGATTACAAAAACAATTAGCTTTTTTCCGCAATAAATTGTGCCAAAATATTTATTGGAATTTTTTCACATATTCGGATCAAACTCGGGGCCTCTGGAAAAAGTATTTTTAAAAATCTTTTCTATCAGAATTATTTCTTAAATTGTTTATCGTAGATTAAAAAACAATTAGCTTTTTTTTCCGCAATAAATTGTGCCAAAATATTTATTGGAATTTTTTCACATATTCGGATCAAACTCGGGGCCTCTGGAAAAAGTATTTTAAAAATCTTTTCTATCAGAATTATTTCTTAAATTGTATATCGTAGATTACAAAAACAATTAGCTTTTTTCCGCAATAAATTGTTCCAAAATATTTATTTGAATTTTTTCACATATTCGGATAAATCTCGGGGCCTCTGGAAAATGTATTTTAAAATTTTTTTCTCTCGGAATTCTTCCTTAAAGTGTTATTCGTAGATAACAAAAACAATTAGCTTTTTTCCGCAATAAATTGTGCCAAAATATTTATTGGAATTTTTTCACATATTCGGATAAATCTCGGGGCCTCTGGAAAAAGTATTTTAAAAATCTTTTCTATCAAAATTATTTCTTAAATTGTTTATCGTAGATTACAAAAACAATTAGCTTTTTTTTTCCGCAATAAATTGTGCCAAAATATTTATTGGAATTTTTTCACATATTCGGATCAAACTCGGGGCCTCTGGAAAAAGTATTTTAAAAATCTTTTCTATCAGAATTATTTCTTAAAATGTTTATCGTAGATTACAAAAACAATTAGCTTTTTTCCGCAATAAATTGTTCCAAAATATTTATTGGAATTTTTTCACATATTCGGATAAATCTCGGGGCCTCGGGAAAAAGTATTTTTAAAATCTTTCCTATCCGGATTATTTCTTCAATTGTTTATCGTAGATTACAAAAACAATTAGCTTTTTTCCGCAATAAATTGTGCCAAAATATTTATTGGAATTTTTTCACATATTCGGATCAAACTCGGGGCCTCTGGAAAAAGTATTTTAAAAATCTTTTCTATCAGAATTATTTCTTTAATTGTTTATCGTAGATTACAAAAACAATTAGCTTTTTTCCGAAATAAATTGTGCCAAAATATTTATTGGAATTTTTTCGCATATTCGGATAAATCTCGGGGCCTCGGGAAAAAGTATTTTAAAAATCTTTTCTATTAGAATTATTTCTTAAATTGTATTCCGTAGATTACAAAAACAATTTGCTTTTTCCCGCAATAAATTGTGCCAAAATATTTATTGGAATTTTTTCACATATTCGGATAAATCTCGGGGCCTCTGGAAAAAGTATTTTAAAAATCTTTTTCTCTCGGAATTCTTCCTTAAAGTGTTATTCGTAGATTACAAAAACAATTAGCTTTTTTCCGCAATAAATTGTGCCAAAATATTTATTGGAATTTTTTCACATATTCGGATAAATCTCGGGGCCTCGGGAAAAAGTATTTTTAAAATCTTTCCTTTCCGGATTATTTCTTAAATTGTTTATCGTAGATTACAAAAACAATTAGCTTTTTTCCGCAATAAATTGGTCCAAAATATTTATTGGAATTTTTTCACATATTCGGATCAAACTCAAGGTCTCTGGAAAAACTATTTTAAAAATCTTTTCTATCAGAATTATTTCTTAAATTGTTTATCGTACATTACAAAAACAATTAGCTTTTTTCCGCAATAAATTGTGCCAAAATATTTATTGGAATTTTTTCACATATTCGGATAAATCTCGGGGCCTCGGGAAAAGTATTTTAAAATCTTTCCTTTCGGATTATTTCTTAAATTGTTTATCGTAGATTACAAAAACAATTATCTTTTTTTCGCAATAAATTGGTCCAAAATATTTATTTGAATTTTTTCACATATTCGGATAAATCTCGGGGCCTCTGGAAAATGTATTTTAAAATTTTTTTCTCTCGGAATTCTTCCTTAAAGTGTTATTCGTAGATTACAAAAACAATTAGCTTTTTTCCGCAATAAATTGTGCCAAAATATTTATTGGAATTTTTTTCACATATTCGGATCAAACTCGGGGCCTCTGGAAAAGTATTTTAAAAATCTTTTCTATCAGAATTATTTCTTAAATTGTTTATCGTAGATTACAAAAACAATTAGCTTTTTTTTTCCGCAATAAATTGGTCCAAAATATTTATTTGAATTTTTTCACATATTCGGATAAATCTCGGGGGCCTCTGGAAAAAGTATTTTAAAATTTTTTTCTCTCAGAATTCTTCCTTAAATTGTTATTCGTAGATTACAAAAACAATTAGCTTTTTTCCGCAATAAATTGTGCCAAAATATTTATTGAATTTTTTTCACATATTCGGATCAAACTCAGGGCCTCTGGAAAAAGTATTTTAAAAATCTTTTCTATCAGAATTATTTCTTAAATTGTTTATCGTAGATTACAAAAAACAATTAGCTTTTTTTCCGCAATAAATTGGTCCAAAATATTTATTGGAATTTTTTTCACATATTCGGATAAAACTCGGGGCCTCTGGAAAAAGTATTTTAAAAATTTTTTCTATCAGAATTATTTCTTAAATTGTTATATCGTAGATTACAAAACAATTAGCTTTTTTTTTCCGCAATAAATTGTGCCAAAATATTTATTGGAATTTTTTCACATATTCGGATAAAACTCGGGGCCTCTGGAAAAGTATTTTTAAAATCTTTTCTATCGAATTATTTCTTAAATTGTTTATCGTAGATTACAAAACAATTAGCTTTTTTTCCGCAATAAATTGGTCCAAAATATTTATTTGAATTTTTTCACATATTCGGATAAATCTCGGGGCCTCTGGAAAATGTATTTTAAAATTTTTTTCTATCGGAATTATTCCTTAAATTGTTTATCGTAGATTACAAAAACAATTAGCTTTTTTTCCGCAATAAATTGTGCCAAAATATTTATTGGAATTTTTTTTCACATATTCGGATAAAACTCGGGGCCTCTGGAAAAAGTATTTTAAAAATTTTTTTCTATCAGAATTATTTCTTAAATTGTTTATCGTAGATTACAAAACAATTAGCTTTTTTTTTTCCGCAATAAATTGGTCCAAAATATTTATTGGAATTTTTTCACATATTCGGATAAATCTCGGGGCCTCTGGAAAAGTATTTTAAAAATCTTTTCTATCAGAATTATTTCTTAAATTGTTTATCGTAGATTACAAAAAACAATTAGCTTTTTTTCCGCAATAAATTGTGCCAAAATATTTATTGGAATTTTTTCACATATTCGGATAAATCTCGGGGCCTCTGGAAAAAAAGTATTTTAAAAAATCTTTTCTATCAGAATTATTTCTTAAATTGTTTATCGTAGATTACAAAAACAATTAGCTTTTTTTTTCCGCAATAAATTGGTCAAAAATATTTATTTGAATTTTTTCACATATTCGGATAAATCTCGGGGCCTCTGGAAAAAGTATTTTAAAATTTTTTTCTCTCGGAATTCTTCCTTAAAGTGTTATTCGTAGATTACAAAAACAATTAGCTTTTTTCCGCAATAAATTGTGCCAAAATATTTATTGGAATTTTTTTCACATATTCGGATCAAACTCGGGGCCTCTGGAAAAAAGTATTTTAAAAAATCTTTTCTATCAGAATTATTTCTTAAATTGTTTATCGTAGATTACAAAAACAATTAGTTTTTTTTTCCGCAATAAATTGTGCCAAAATATTTATTGGAATTTTTTTCACATATTCGGATAAACTCGGGGCCTCTGGGAAAAAGTATTTTAAAATTTTTTCTATTAGAATTATTTCTTAAATTGTTTATCGTAGATTACAAAAAAACAATTAGCTTTTTTTCCGCAATAAATTGGTCCAAAATATTTATTTGAATTTTTTCACATATTCGGATAAATCTCGGGGCCTCTGGAAAAAGTATTTTAAAATTTTTTCTATCGGAATTCTTCCTTAAAGTGTTATTCGTAGATTACAAAACAATTAGCTTTTTTTCCGCAATAAATTGTGCCAAAATATTTATTGGAATTTTTTTCACATATTCGGATAAATCTCGGGGCCTCTGGAAAAAAGTATTTTAAAATCTTTTCTATCAGAATTATTTCTTAAATTGTTTATCGTAGATTACAAAACAATTAGCTTTTTTTTCCGCAATAAATTGGTCCAAAATATTTATTTGAATTTTTTCACATATTCGGATAAATCTCGGGGCCTCTGGAAAAAAGTATTTTAAAATTTTTTTTCTATCGGAATTCTTCCTTAAAGTGTTATTCGTAGATTACAAAAACAATTAGCTTTTTTTTTTCCGCAATAAATTGTGCCAAAATATTTATTGGAATTTTTTCACATATTCGGATAAAACTCGGGGCCTCTGGAAAAGTATTTTTTAAAATCTTTTCTATCAGAATTATTTCTTAAATTGTTTATCGTAGATTACAAAACAATTAGCTTTTTTTCCGCAATAAATTGGTCCAAAATATTTATTTGAATTTTTTTCACATATTCGGATAAATCTCGGGGCCTCTGGAAAAAGTATTTTAAAAAATTTTTTCTATCCGAATTATTCCTTAAATTGTTTATTCGTAGATTACAAAAACAATTAGCTTTTTTTTTCCGCAATAAATTGGTCCAAAATATTTATTTGAATTTTTTTTTCACATATTCGGATAAATCTCGGGGCCTCTGGAATTACAAAAAAAAGTATTTTAAAAATTTTTTTCTATCGGAATTATTTCTTGGAAAAAAAAATTGTTATTCGTAGATTACAAAATTGTTTATCTTTTTTTCCGCAATAAATTGTGCCAAAATATTTATTGGAATTTTTTTTCACATATTCGGATAAACTAAGGTGGGGCCTCTGGAAAAAAAGTATTTTAAAAATTTTTTTTTCTATCAGAATTATTTCTTAAATTGTTTATCGTAGATTACAAAAACAATTAGCTTTTTTTTCCGCAATAAATTGTCCAAAATATTTATTTGGAATTTTTTCACATATTCGGATTTTCTCTCGGGGCCTCTGGAAAAGTATTTTAAAAATTTTTATCAGAATTATTTCTTAAATTGTTTATTCGTAGATTACAAAACAAACAATTTTTTCCGCAATAAATTGTGCCAAAATATTTATTGGAATTTTTTCACATATTCGGATAAAACTCGGGGCCTCTGGAAAAAGTATTTTTTAAATCTTTTTCTATCAGAATTATTTCTTAAATTGTTTATCGTAGATTACAAAAACAATTAGCTTTTTTCCGCAATAAATTGGTCCAAAATATTTATTGGAATTTTTTCACATATTCGGATAAATCTCGGGGCCTCTGGAAAAAGTATTTTAAAATCTTTCCTATCGGATTATTTCTTAAATTGTTTATCGTAGATTACAAAAACAATTAGCTTTTTTCCGCAATAAATTGGTCCAAAATATTTATTGGAATTTTTTTCACATATTCGGATCAAACTCGGGGCCTCTGGAAAAGTATTTTAAAAATCTTTTCTATCAGAATTATTTCTTAAATTGTTTATCGTAGATTACAAAAAACAATTAGCTTTTTTTTCCGCAATAAATTGTGCCAAAATATTTATTGGAATTTTTTTTTTAAAACATATTCTGGGATTTTAAAATCTTTCTATTCGAATTATTTCTTAAATTGTTTATCGTAGATTACAAAAACAATTAGCTTTTTTTTCCGCAATAAATTGGTCCAAAAAATTGGAATTTTTTCACATATTCGGAAAATCTTTCTATCAAAATTATTTCTTAAATTGTTTATCGTAGATTACAAAAACAATTATTAAATTTTTTTTTCCGCAATAAATTGGTCCAAAATATTTATTGGATTTTTTTCACATATTCGGATAAATCTCGGGGCCTCTGGAAAAGTATTTTAAAAAATCTTTCTATCAGAATTATTTCTTAAATTGTTTATCGTAGATTACAAAAAAATTATTAGCTTTTTTCCGCAATAAATTGTGCCAAAATATTTATTGGAATTTTTTCACATATTCGGATAAAACTCGGGGCCTCTGGAAAAAGTATTTTAAAAATCTTTTTTATCAGAATTATTTCTTAAATTGTTTATCGTAGATTACAAAAACAATTAGCTTTTTTTCCGCAATAAATTGGTCCAAAATATTTATTGGAATTTTTTTCACATATTCGGATAAACTCGGGGCCTCTGGAAAAAGTATTTTTAAAATTTTTCTATCAGAATTATTTCTTAAATTGTTTATCGTAGATTACAAAAAAACAATTAGCTTTTTCCGCAATAAATTGTGCCAAAATATTTATTGGAATTTTTTCACATATTCGGATAAATCTCGGGGCCTCTGGAAAAAGTATTTTTAAAATCTTTTCTATCAAAGAATTATTTTTTAAATTGTTTATCGTAGATTACAAAAAACAATTAGCTTTTTTTTTCCGCAATAAATTGGTCCAAAAATATTTATTGGAATTTTTTCACATATTCGGATAAAACTCGGGGCCTCTGAAAAAGTATTTTAAAATCTTTTCTATCAGAATTATTTCTTAAATTGTTTATCGTAGATTACAAAAAACAATTAGCTTTTTTTTTCCGCAATAAATTGGTCCAAAATATTTATTTGAATTTTTCACATATTCGGATAAAACTCGGGGCCTCTGGAAAAAAGTATTTTAAAAAATTTTTCTATCAGAATTCTTCCTTAAATTGTTATTCGTAGATTACAAAAACAATTAGCTTTTTTTCCGCAATAAATTGTGCCAAAATATTTATTGGAATTTTTTCACATATTCGGATCAAACTCGGGGCCTCTGGAAAAAAGTATTTAAAAAATCTTTTCTATCAGAATTATTTCTTAAATTGTTTATCGTAGATTACAAAAAACAATTTTTTTTTTCCGCAATAAATTGTGCCAAAATATTTATTGGAATTTTTTTCACATATTCGGATAAATCTCGGGGCCTCTGGAAAAAGTATTTTAAAAATCTTTTCTATTCGGATTATTTCTTAAATTGTTTATCGTAGATTACAAAACAATTAGCTTTTTTTCCGCAATAAATTGGTCCAAAATATTTATTTGAATTTTTTCACATATTCGGATAAATCTCGGGGCCTCTGGAAAAAGTATTTTAAAATTTTTTCTATCGGAATTATTCCTTAAATTGTTATTCGTAGATTAAAAAACAATTAGCTTTTTTTTTCCGCAATAAATTGTGCCAAAATATTTATTGGATTTTTTTTCACATATTCGGATCAAACTCGGGGCCTCTGGAAAAGTATTTTAAAAAAATTTTTTCTATCAGAATTATTTCTTAAATTGTTTATCGTAGATTACAAAAAACAATTAGCTTTTTTTTCCGCAATAAATTGTGCCAAAATATTTATTGGAATTTTTTTCACATATTCGGATAAATCTCGGGGCCTCTGGAAAAAGTATTTTAAAATCTTTTCTATCGGATTATTTCTTAAATTGTTTATCGTAGATTACAAAAACAATTAGCTTTTTTCCGCAATAAATTGGTCCAAAATATTTATTGGAATTTTTTCACATATTCGGATAAATCTCGGGGCCTCGGGAAAAAGTATTTTTAAAATCTTTCCTATCCGAATTATTTCTTAAATTGTTTATCGTAGATTACAAAAACAATTAGCTTTTTTCCGCAATAAATTGGTCCAAAATATTTATTGGAATTTTTTCACATATTCGGATAAAACTCGGGGCCTCTGGAAAAAGTATTTTAAAATTTTTTTTATCAGAATTATTTCTTAAATTGTTATTCGTAGATTACAAAAAACAATTAGCTTTTTTTCCGCAATAAATTGTGCCAAAATATTTATTGGAATTTTTTCACATATTCGGATAAATCTCGGGGCCTCTGGAAAAAGTATTTTAAAAATCTTTTCTATCAGAATTATTTCTTAAATTGTTTATCGTAGATTACAAAAACAATTATCTTTTTTCCGCAATAAATTGTGCCAAAATATTTATTGGAATTTTTTCACATATTCGGATCAAACTCGGGGCCTCTGGAAAAAGTATTTTAAAAATCTTTTCTATCAGAATTATTTCTTAAATTGTTTATCGTAGATTACAAAAACAATTAGCTTTTTTCCGCAATAAATTGGTCCAAAATATTTATTTGAATTTTTTCACATATTCGGATAAAACTCGGGGCCTCTGGAAAAAGTATTTTAAAAATCTTTTCTATCGGATTATTTCTTAAATTGTTTATCGTAGATTACAAAAACAATTAGCTTTTTTCCGCAATAAATTGGTCCAAAATATTTATTTGAATTTTTTCACATATTCGGATAAATCTCGGGGCCTCTGGAAAATGTATTTTAAAATTTTTTTCTCTCGGAATTCTTCCTTAAAGTGTTTATCGTAGATTACAAAAACAATTAGCTTTTTTCCGCAATAAATTGTTCCAAAATATTTATTTGAATTTTTTCACATATTCGGATAAATCTCGAGGCCTCTGGAAAAAGTATTTTAAAATTTTTTCTCTCGAATTCTTCCTTAAATTGTTATTCGTAGATTACAAAACAATTAGCTTTTTTTCCGCAATAAATTGTGCCAAAATATTTATTGGAATTTTTTCACATATTCGGATCAAACTCGGGGCCTCTGGAAAAAGTATTTTAAAAATCTTTTCTATCAGAATTATTTCTTAAATTGTTTATCGTAGATTACAAAAACAATTAGCTTTTTTTCCGCAATAAATTGTGCCAAAATATTTATTGGAATTTTTTTCACATATTCGGATAAATCTCGGGGCCTCTGGAAAAGTATTTTAAAAATCTTTTCTATCAGAAATATTTCTTAAATTGTTTATCGTAGATTACAAAAACAATTAGCTTTTTTTCCGCAATAAATTGTGCCAAAATATTTATTGGAATTTTTTCACATATTCGGATCAAACTCGGGGCCTCTGGAAAAAGTATTTTAAAAATCTTTTCTATCAGAATTATTTCTTAAAATGTTTATCGTCGATTACAAAAACAATTAGCTTTTTTCCGCAATAAATTGTTCAAAAATATTTATTGGAATTTTTTCACATATTCGGATAAATCTCGGGGCCTCGGGAAAAAGTATTTTTAAAATCTTTCCTATCCGGATTATTTCTTAAATTGTTTATCGTAGATTACAAAAACAATTAGCTTTTTTCCGCAATAAATTGTGCCAAAATATTTATTGGAATTTTTTCACATATTCGGATCAAACTCGGGGCCTCTGGAAAAAGTATTTTAAAAATCTTTTCTATCAGAATTATTTCTTTAATTGTTTATCGTAGATTACAAAAACAATTAGCTTTTTTCCGCAATAAATTGTGCCAAAATATTTATTGGAATTTTTTCGCATATTCGGATAAATCTCGGGGCCTCGGGAAAAAGTATTTTAAAAATCTTTTCTATCAGAATTATTTCTTAAATTGTTTATCGTAGATTACAAAAACAATTTGCTTTTTTCCGCAATAAATTGTGCCAAAATATTTATTGGAATTTTTTCACATATTCGGATAAATCTCGGGGCCTCTGGAAAAAGTATTTTAAAAATCTTTTCTATCAGAATTATTTCATAAATTGTTTATCGTAGATTACAAAAACAATTAGCTTTTTTCCGCAATAAATTAGTCCAAAATATTTATTGGAATTTTTTCGCATATTCGGATAAATCTCGGGGCCTCGGGAAAAAGTATTTTCAAAATCTTTTCTATCCGGATTCTTCCTTAAGGTGTTTATCGTAGATTCTAAAAATTATAAGCTTTTTTCCCTTTTAAATTAGCCCAAAATATTTTTCTGGAATTTGTCGAAATATTTCGCCGATTCGGGTATGGAAAAAAGTTTTTAAAATATTATCGTCGCTGAACTCAAAATCAATGTGTTTTTCTTAGCGATATTTTATCAGTTTTCTCATTTTTTTAACCCAATTTATCAATGGATTTTGAATAATTTCGCTCGAACATAATCCAAGTCTTCGGGATATTTTTGATGTTTTCTCATTTTTGTAACCTAACTTATGGATGACTTTGAATAATTTCGCTCGAACCTAACCCATGTCTTCGCGATGTTTTCGATGTTTTCTCATTTTTGTAACCTAACTTATGGATGAATTTAAGAAATTTCGCTAGAACCTAACCCAAGTCGTCGCGATATTTTCGCAGGTGTTTTATAAATCTTTTCTATCAGCATTCATCCTTAAAGTGTTTATTGTAGATTACAAAAACAATTAGCTTTTTTCCGCAATAAATTGGTCCAAAATATTTATTGGAATTTTTTCACATATTCGGATAAATCTCGGGGCCTCTGGAAAATGTATTTTAAAATTTTTTTCTCTCGGAATTCTTCCTTAAAGTGTTATTCGTAGATTACAAAAACAATTAGCTTTTTTCCGCAATAAATTGTGCCAAAATATTTATTGGAATTTTTTCACATATTCGGATCAAACTCAAGGTCTCTGGAAAAAGTATTTTAAAAATCTTTTCTATCAGAATTATTTCTTAAATTGTTTATCGTAGATTACAAAAACAATTAGCTTTTTTCCGCAATAAATTGTGCCAAAATATTTATTGGAATTTTTTCACATATTCGGATAAATCTCGGGGCCTCTGGAAAAAGTATTTTAAAAATCTTTTCTCTCAGAATTATTTCTTAAATTGTTTATCGTAGATTACAAAAACAATTAGCTTTTTTCCGCAATAAATTGTGCCAAAATATTTATTGGAATTTTTTCACATATTCGGATCAAACTCGGGGCCTCTGGAAAAGTATTTTAAAAATTTTTTCTATCAGAATTATTTCTTAAATTGTTTATCGTAGATTACAAAAACAATTAGCTTTTTTCCGCAATAAATTGGTCCAAAATATTTATTTGAATTTTTTCACATATTCGGATAAATCTCGAGGCCTCTGGAAAAAGTATTTTCAAATTTTTTTTTCTCGGAATTCTTCCTTAAAGTGTTATTCGTAGATTACAAAAACAATTAGCTTTTTTCCGCAATAAATTGTGCCAAAATATTTATTGGAATTTTTTCACATATTCGGATCAAACTCGGGGCCTCTGGAAAAGTATTTTAAAAATTTTTTCTATCAGAATTATTTCTTAAATTGTTTATCGTAGATTACAAAAACAATTAGCTTTTTTCCGCAATAAATTGTGCCAAAATATTTATTGGAATTTTTTCACATATTCGGATAAATCTCGGGGCCTCGGGAAAAAGTATTTTTAAAATCTTTCCTTTCCGGATTATTTCTTAAATTGTTTATCGTAGATTACAAAAACAATTAGCTTTTTTCCGCAATAAATTGGTCCAAAATATTTATTTGAATTTTTTCACATATTCGGATAAATCTCGGGGCCTCTGGAAAAAGTATTTTCAAAATCTTTTCTATCAGAATTATTTCTTAAATTGTTTATCGTAGATTACAAAAACAATTAGCTTTTTTCCGCAATAAATTGTGCCAAAAGATTTATTGGAATTTTTTCACATATTCGGATAAATCTCGGGGCCTCTGGAAAAAGTATTTTAAATTTTTTTTCTCTCGGAATTCTTCCTTAAGGTGTTATTTGTAGATTACAAAAACATTTAGCTTTTTTCCGCAATAAATTGTGCCAAAATATTTATTGGAATTTTTTCACATATTCGGATCAAACTCGGGGCCTCTGGAAAAAGTATTTTAAAAATCTTTTCTATTAGAATTATTTCTTAAATTGTTTATCGTAGATTACAAAAACAATTAGCTTTTTTCCGCAATAAATTGTGCCAAAATATTTATTGGAATTTTTTTACATATTCGGATAAATCTCGGGGCCTCTGGAAAAAGTATTTTAAATTTTTTTTCTCTCGGAATTCTTCCTTAAGGTGTTATTTGTAGATTACAAAAACAATTAGCTTTTTTCCGCAATAAATTGTGCCAAAATATTTATTGGAATTTTTTCACATATTCGGATAAATCTCGGGGCCTCGGGAAAAAGTATTTTTAAAATCTTTCCTATCCGGATTATTTCTTAAATTGTTTATCGTAGATTACAAAAACAATTAGCTTTTTTCCGCAATAAATTGGTCCAAAATATTTATTTGAATTTTTTCGCATATTCGGATAAATCTCGGGGCCTCGGGAAAAAGTAATTTCAAAATCTTTTCTATCCGGATTCTTCCTTAAGGTGTTTATCGTAGATTCTAAAAATTATAAGATTTTTTCCCTTTTAAATTAGCCCAAAATATTTTTCTGGAATTTGTCGAAATATTTCGCCTATTCGGGTATAAAAAAGTTTTTAAAAAGTTATCGTCGCTGAACTCAAAATCAATGTGTTTTTCTTAGCGATATTTTATCAGTTTTTTCATTTTTTTAACCCAATTTATCAATGGATTTTGAATAATTTCGCTCGAACATAAACCAAGTCTTCGGGCAATTTTTGATGTTTTCTCATTTTTGTAACCTAACTTATGGATGACTTTGAATAATTTCGCTCGAACCTAACCCAAGTCTTCGCGATGTTTTCGATGTTTTCGCATTTTTGTAACCTAACTTATGGATGAATTTAAGAAATTTCGCTAGAACCTAACCCAAGTCGTCGCGATATTTCCGTTGTTTTCACATTTCTGTAACCTAACTTATGGATGACTTTGAATAATTTCGCTCGAACCTAACCCAAGTCTTTGCGATATTTTCGATATTTTCTCATTTTTGTAACCTAACTTATGTATAACTTTGAATAATTTCGCTCGAACCTAACCCAAGTCATCGCGATGTTTTCGATATTTTCTCATTTTTGTAACCTAACTTATGGATGAATTTGAGAAATTTCGCTAGAACCTAACCCAAGTCGTCGCGATATTTTCGTTGTTTTCACATTTCTGTAACCTAACTTTTGAATGTTTTTGAATAATTTCGCTCGAACCGAACCCAAGTCTTCGCGATATTTTCGATTTATTCTCATTTTTCTAACCTAACTTATAGATGAATTTGAATAATTTCGCTTGAACTTAACCCAAGTCATCGCAATATTTTCGCAGGTGTTTTATAAATCTTTTCTATCAGCATTCATCCTTAAAGTGTTTATTGTAGATTACAAAAACAATTAGCTTTTTTCCGCAATAAATTGGTCCAAAATATTTATTGGAATTTTTTCACATATTCGGATAAATCTCGGGGCCTCTGGAAAATGTATTTTAAAATTTTTTTCTCTCGGAATTTTTCCTTAAAGTGTTATTTGTAGATTACAAAAACATTTAGCTTTTTTCCGCAATAAATTGTGCCAAAATATTTATTGGAATTTTTTCACATATTCGGATCAAACTCGGGGCCTCTGGAAAAAGTATTTTAAAAATCTTTTCTATTAGAATTATTTCTTAAATTGTTTATCGTAGATTACAAAAACAATTAGCTTTTTTCCGCAATAAATTGTGCCAAAATATTTATTGGAATTTTTTCACATATTCGGATAAATCTCGGGGCCTCGGGAAAAAGTATTTTTAAAATCTTTTCTATCCGGATTATTTCTTAAATTGTTTATCGTAGATTACAAAAAAACAATTAGCTTTTTTCCGCAATAAATTGGTCCAAAATATTTATTGGAATTTTTTCACATATTCGGATAAATCTCGGGGCCTCTGGAAAAAGTATTTTAAAAATCTTTTCTATCAGAATTATTTCTTAAATTGTTGATCGTAGATTACAAAAACAATTAGCTTTTTTCCGCAATAAATTGTGCCAAAATATTTATTGGAATTTTTTCACATATTCGCTTAAATCTCGGGGCCTCGGGAAAAAGTATTTTTAAAATCTTTCCTTTCCGGATTATTTCTTAAATTGTTTATCGTAGATTACAAAAACAATTAGCTTTTTTCCGCAATAAATTGGTCCAAAATATTTATTTGAATTTTTTCACATATTCGGATAAATCTCGGGGCCTCTGGAAAATGTATTTTAAAATTTTTTTCTCTCGGAATTCTTCCTTAAAGTGTTATTCGTAGATTACAAAAACAATTAGCTTTTTTCCGCAATAAATTGTGCCAAAATATTTATTGGAATTTTTTCACATATTCGGATCAAACTCGGGGCCTCTGGAAAAGTATTTTAAAATCTTTTCTATCAGAATTATTTCTTAAATTGTTTATCGTAGATTACAAAACAATTAGCTTTTTTTCCGCAATAAATTGTGCCAAAATATTTATTGAATTTTTTTCACATATTCGGATAAATCTCGGGGCCTCTGGAAAAGTATTTTAAAATTTTTTTCTATCCGAATTATTTCTTAAATTGTTTATCGTAGATTACAAAACAATTAGCTTTTTTTCCGCAATAAATTGTGTCCAAAATATTTATTGGAATTTTTTTCACATATTCGGATAAATCTCGGGGCCTCTGGAAAAAAGTATTTTAAAAATCTTTTCTATCAGAATTATTTCTTAAATTGTTTATCGTAGATTACAAAACAATTAGCTTTTTTCCGCAATAAATTGTGCCAAAATATTTATTGGAATTTTTTTCACATATTCGGATAAATCTCGGGGCCTCTGGAAAAAGTATTTTAAAATCTTTTCTATCAGGAATTATTTCTTAAATTGTTTATCGTAGATTACAAAAAACAGCTTTTTTTTCCGCAATAAATTGTGCCAAAATATTTATTGGAATTTTTTCACATATTCGGATAAATCTCGGGCCTCGGGAAAAAGTATTTTTAAAATCTTTTCTATCGGATTATTTCTTAAATTGTTTATCGTAGATTACAAAAAACAATTAGCTTTTTTTCCGCAATAAATTGGTCCAAAATATTTATTGGAATTTTTTTTCACATATTCGGATAAATCTCGGGGCCTCTGGAAAAAGTATTTTAAAAAATCTTTTCTATCAGAATTATTTCTTAAATTGTTTATCGTAGATTACAAAAAAAAACAATTAGCTTTTTTCCGCAATAAATTGTGCCAAAATATTTATTGGAATTTTTTTCACATATTCGGATAAATCTCGGGGCCTCTGGAAAAGTATTTTTAAAATCTTTTCTATCAGAATTATTTCTTAAATTGTTTATCGTAGATTACAAAAAACAATTAGCTTTTTTTCCGCAATAAATTGTGCCAAAATATTTATTGGAATTTTTTCACATATTCGGATAAATCTCGGGGCCTCTGGAAAAAGTATTTTTAAAATTTTTTCTATCAGAATTATTTCTTAAATTGTTTATCGTAGATTACAAAAAAACAATTAGCTTTTTTTTTTCCGCAATAAATTGGTCCAAAATATTTATTGGAATTTTTTCACATATTCGGATAAATCTCGGGGCCTCTGGAAAAAGTATTTTTAAAATCTTTCCTATCGGATTATTTCTTAAATTGTTTATCGTAGATTACAAAACAATTAGCTTTTTTCCGCAATAAATTGGTCCAAAATATTTATTGGAATTTTTTTCACATATTCGGATAAACTCGGGGCCTCTGGAAAAAGTATTTTAAAAATCTTTTCTATCAGAATTATTTCTTAAATTGTTTATCGTAGATTACAAAAACAATTAGCTTTTTTTCCGCAATAAATTGTGCCAAAATATTTATTGGAATTTTTTCACATATTCGGATAAATCTCGGGGCCTCTGGAAAAAAGTATTTTAAAAATTTTTTCTCTCGGAATTATTTCTTAAATTGTTTATCGTAGATTACAAAAACAATTATCTTTTTTCCGCAATAAATTGGCCAAAATATTTATTGGAATTTTTTCACATATTCGGATCAAACTCGGGGCCTCTGGATGCAAAAACAAAAAAGTATTTTTAAAATTTTTTCTATCAGAATTATTTCTTAAATTGTTTATCGTAGATTACAAAAACAATTAGCTTTTTTTCCGCAATAAATTGGTCCAAAATATTTATTTGAATTTTTTCACATATTCGGATAAATCTCGGGGCCTCGGAAAAAAAAGTATTTTTAAAATCTTTCCTATCCGAATTATTTCTTAAATTGTTTATCGTAGATTACAAAAAACAATTAGCTTTTTTTTCCGCAATAAATTGGTCCAAAATATTTATTTGAATTTTTTCACATATTCGGATAAATCTCGGGGCCTCTGGAAAATGTATTTTAAAATTTTTTCTCTCGGAATTATTTCTTAAAGTGTTTATCGTAGATTACAAAAACAATTAGCTTTTTTCCGCAATAAATTGTTCCAAAATATTTATTTGAATTTTTTCACATATTCGGATAAATCTCGGGGCCTCTGGAAAAAGTATTTTAAAATTTTTTCTCTCGGAATTCTTCCTTAAATTGTTTTCGTAGATTACAAAACAATTAGCTTTTTTCCGCAATAAATTGTGCCAAAATATTTATTGGAATTTTTTTCACATATTCGGATCAAACTCGGGGCCTCTGGAAAAGTATTTTAAAAATCTTTTCTATCAGAATTATTTCTTAAATTGTTTATCGTAGATTACAAAAACAATTAGCTTTTTTCCGCAATAAATTGTGCCAAAATATTTATTGGAATTTTTTCGCATATTCGCATAAATCTCGGGGCCTCTGGAAAAAGTATTTTTAAAATCTTTTCTATCAGAAATATTTCGTAAATTGTTTATCGTAGATTACAAAAACAATTAGCTTTTTTCCGCAATAAATTGTGCCAAAATATTTATTGGAATTTTTTCACATATTCGGATCAAACTCGGGGCCTCTGGAAAAAGTATTTTAAAATTTTTTTTCTATCAGAATTATTTCTTAAAATGTTTATCGTCGATTACAAAACAATTAGCTTTTTTTTTTTCCGCAATAAATTGTTCAAAAATATTTATTGGAATTTTTTCACATATTCGGATAAATCTCGGGGCCTCGGGAAAAAGTATTTTTAAAATCTTTCCTATCCGGATTATTTCTTAAATTGTTTATCGTAGATTACAAAAACAATTAGCTTTTTTCCGCAATAAATTGTGCCAAAATATTTATTGGAATTTTTTCACATATTCGGATCAAACTCGGGGCCTCTGGAAAAAGTATTTTAAAATCTTTTCTATCAGAATTATTTCTTTAATTGTTTATCGTAGATTACAAAAAAACAATTAGCTTTTTTTCCGCAATAAATTGTGCCAAAATATTTATTGAATTTTTTCACATATTCGATCAAACTCGGGGCCTCTGGAAAAAGTATTTTAAAAATCTTTTCATCAGAACATTTGAATTTTTCACATATTCGGATAAATCTCGAGGCCTCTGGAAAAGTATTTTTAAAATTTTTTTTTTGGGTTTTT
>VTON01000243.1:0-14027 GCA_009617725.1 Hydropsyche tenuis
AATTATTTGCGCCGAAATATTTATTGGAAATTTTCGCATATTCGGATAAATCTCGGGACCTTGGGAAAAAGTTTTTTAAAAATCTTTTCATTCAGAATTCTCCTTTAACGTGTTTATCGTAGATTACAAAAATAATAAGCTTTTTTCCGCAATAAATTGGGCCAAAATATTAATTTGAATTTTTCGCATATTCGGTTAAATTTCGGGCCTTGGTAAAAGTTTTTTAAAAATCTTTTCTATGAGGATTCTTCCAATAAATGTTTATCGTAGATTACCAAAATAATTAGCTTTTTTCCGCAATTATTTGCGCCGAAATATTTATTGGAATTTTTTCGCATATTCGGATAAATCTCGGGACCTCGGGAAAAAGTTTTTTAAAAATCTTTTCATTCAGAATTCTTCCTTAAAGTGTTTATCGTAGATTACAAAAATAATAAGCTTTTTTCCGCAATAAATTGGGCCAAAATATTAATTTGAATTTTTCGCATATTCGGTTAAATTTCGGGCCTTGGTAAAAGTTTTTTAAAAATCTTTTCTATGAGGATTCTTCCAATAAATGTTTATCGTAGATTAAAAAAATAATTAGCTTTTTTCCGCAATTATTTGCGCCGAAATATTTATTGGAAATTTTTCGCATATTCGGATAAATCTCGGGACCTCGGGAAAAAGTTTTTTAAAAATCTTTTCTATTCAGATTCTTCCTTAAAATGTTTATCGTAGATTACAAAAAATAATAATTTTTTTTCCGCAATAAATTGGGCCAAAATATTAATTTGAATTTTTCGCATATTCGGTTAAATTTCGGGCCTTGGTAAAAGTTTTTAAAAAATCTTTTCTATGAGGATTCTTCCAATAAATGTTTATCGTAGATTACAAAAAATAATTAGCTTTTTTTCCGCAATAAATTGGGCCAAAATATTAATTTGAAATTTTCGCATATTCGGTTAAATTTCGGGCCTTGGTAAAAGTTCTTTAAAAATCTTTTCATTCAGGATTTTCCCTTAAAGTGTTTATCGTACATTACAAAAATAATTAGCTTTTTTCCGCAATTATTTGGGCCAAAATATTAATTTGAATTTTCGCATATTCGGTTAAATTTCGGGCCTTGGTAAAAGTTTTTAAAAAATCTTTTCTATGAGGATTCTTCCAATAAATGTTTATCGTAGATTACAAAAAATAAGCTTTTTAATTAGCTAAAAATATTTTTTTTTCGCATATATGGATAAATTTGACCTCGGGCCAAAATATTAATTTGAATTTTTTCGCATATTCGGTTAAATTTCGGGCCTTGGTAAAAGTTTTTTTAAAAATCTTTTCTATGAGGATTCTTCCAATAAATGTTTATCGTAGATTACAAAAATAATTAGCTTTTTTCCGAAATTATTTGCGCCGAAATATTCATTTGAATTTTTCGCATATTCGGTTAAATTTCGGGCCTTGGTAAAAGTTTTTTTAAAATCTTTTCTATGAGGATTCTTCCAATAAATGTTTATCGTAGATTAAAAAATAATTAGCTTTTTTTCCGCAATAAATTGGGCCAAAATATTAATTTGAATTTTTTCGCATATTCGGTTAAATTTCGGGCCTTGGTAAAAGTTTTTTAAAAATCTTTTCTATGAGGATTCTTCCAATAAATGTTTATCGTAGATTACAAAAATAATTAGCTTTTTTCCGCAATTATTTGCGCCGAAATATTTATTGGAAATTTTTTGCATATTCGGATAAATCTCGGGACCTCGGGAAAAAGTTTTTTAAAAATCTTTTCTATGAGGATTCTTCCAATAAATGTTTATCGTAGATTACAAAAATAATTAGCTTTTTTCCGCAATAATTTGGGCCAAAATATTAATTTGAATTTTTCGCATATTCGGTTAAATTTCGGGCCTTGGTAAAAGTTTTAAAAAATCTTTTCTATGAGGATTCTTCCAATAAATGTTTATCGTAGATTACAAAAATAATTAGCTTTTTTTTTCCGCAATTATTTGCGCCAAAATATTTATTTGAATTTTTCGCATATTCGGATAAATTTCGGGACCTCGAAAAAGTTTTTTAAAAATCTTTTCTATCAGGATTCTTCCAATAAATGTTTATCGTAGATTACAAAAATAATTAGCTTTTTTTTTTCCGCAATAAATTGGGCCAAAATATTAATTTGAATTTTCGCATATTCGGTTAAATTTCGGGCCTTGGTAAAAGTTTTTTAAAAATCTTTTCTATGAGGATTCTTCCAATAAATGTTTATCGTAGATTACAAAAATAATTAGCTTTTTTCCGCAATTATTTGCGCCGAAATATTTATTGGAAATTTTTCGCATATTCGGATAAATCTCGGGACCCGGAAAAAAAGTTTTTTAAAAAATCTTTTCATTCAGAATTCTTCCAATAAAATGTTTATCGTAGATTACAAAAAATAATAAGATTTTTTTTTTCCGCAATAATTTGGGCCAAAATATTAATTTGAATTTTTCGCATATTCGGTTAAATTTCGGGCCTTGGTAAAAGTTTTTAAAAAAATCTTTTCTATGAGGATTCTTCCAATAAATGTTTATCGTAGATTACAAAAATAATTAGCTTTTTTCCGCAATTATTTGCGCCAAAATATTTATTGGAAATTTTTCGCATATTCGGATAAATCTCGGGACCTCGGGAAAAAGTTTTTTAAAAATCTTTTCTATAAGGATTCTTCCAATAAATGTTTATCGTAGATTACAAAAATAATTAGCTTTTTTCCGCAATAAATTGGGCCAAAATATTAATTTGAATTTTTTCGCATATTCGGTTAAATTTCGGGCCTTGGTAAAAGTTTTTTAAAAAATCTTTTCTATGAGGATTCTTCCAATAAATGTTTATCGTAGATTACAAAAATAATTAGCTTTTTTTTTTCCGCAATTATTTGCGCCAAAATATTTATTTGAATTTTTTCGCATATTCGGATAAATCTCGGGACCTCGGGAAAAAGTTTTTAAAAAAATTTTTCTATAAGGATTCTTCCAATAAATGTTTATCGTAGATTACAAAATAATTAGCTTTTTTTCCGCAATAAATTGGGCCAAAATATTAATTTGAATTTTTTCGCATATTCGGTTAAATTTCGGGGCCTTGGTAAAAAAGTTTTTTTAAAAAATCTTTTCTATGAGGATTCTTCCAATAAATGTTTATCGTAGATTACAAAAAAATAATTAGTTTTTTTTTTCCGCAATTATTTGCGCCAAAATATTTATTTGAATTTTTCGCATATTCGGTTAAATTTCGGGCCTTGGTAAAAGTTTTTTAAAAATCTTTTCTATGAGGATTCTTCCAATAAATGTTTATCGTAGATTACAACAATAATTAGCTTTTTTCCGCAATAAATTGGGCCAAAATATTAATTTGAATTTTTCGCATATTCGGTTAAATTTCGGGCCTTGGTAAAAGTTTTTTAAAAATCTTTTCTATGAGGATTCTTCCAATAAATGTTTATCGTAGATTACAACAATAATAAGCTCTTTTCCGCAATTATTTGCGCCAAAATATTTATTGGAAATTTTTCGCATATTCGGATAAATCTCGGGCCTTGGTAAAAGTTTTTTAAAAATCTTTTCTATGAGGATTCTTCCAATAAATTTTTATAGTAGTTTACAAAAATAATTAGCTTTTTTCCGCAATAAATTGGGCCAAAATATTAATTTGAATTTTTCGCATATTCGGTTAAATTTCGGGACCTCGGGAAAAAGTTTTTTAAAAATCTTTTCTATGAGGATTCTTCCAATAAATGTTTATCGTAGATTACAAAAATAATTAGCTTTTTTCCGCAATAAATTGGGCCAAAATATTAATTTGAATTTTTCTCATATTCGGTTAAATTTCGGGCCTTGGTAAAAGTTTTTTAAAAATCTTTTCTATGAGGATTCTTCCAATAAATGTTTATCGTAGATTACAAAAATAATTAGCTTTTTTTTCCGCAATTATTTGGGCCAAAATATTTATTTGAAATTTTTCGCATATTCGGTTAAATTTCGGGCCTTGGGAAAAAAGTTTTTTAAAAAATCTTTTCTATGAGGATTCTTCCAATAAATGTTTATCGTAGATTAAAAAATAATTTGCTTTTTTCCGCAATAAATTGGGCCAAAATATTTATTTGAATTTTTCGCATATTCGGATAAATTTCGGGCCTCGGTAAAAGTTTTTTAAAAATCTTTTCTATGAGGATTCTTCCAATAAATGTTTATCGTAGATTACAAAAATAATTAGCTTTTTTCCGCAATAATTTGGGCCAAAATATTAATTTGAATTTTTCGCATATTCGGTTAAATTTCGGGCCTTGGTAAAAGTTTTTTAAAAATCTTTTCTATGAGGATTCTTCCAATAAATGTTTATCGTAGATTACAAAATAATTAGCTTTTTTCCTTAAAAAATAATTTGAATTTTTCGCATATTCGATAAATTACAAAAGTTTTTAAAAATCTTTTTTTTTGAGGATTCTTCCAATAAATGTTTATCGTAGATTACAAAAATAATTATTTTTCCGCAATTTTTGGGCCAAAATATTTAATTTGAATTTTTCGCATATTCGGTTAAATTGGGAAAAGTTTTTTAAAAATCTTTTCTATGAGGATTCTTCCAATAAATGTTTATCGTAGATTACAAAAAAATAATAGCTTTTTTTCCGCAATTATTTGCGCCAAAATATTTATTGGAATTTTTCGCATATTCGGATAAATTTCGGGACTTGGAAAAAGTTTTTTAAAAATCTTTTCTATCAGGATTCTTCCAATAAATGTTTATCGTAGATTACAAAAATAAGCTTTTTTTTTTCCGCAATAAATTGGGCCAAAATATTAATTTGAATTTTTCGCATATTCGGTTAAATTTCGGGCCTTGGTAAAAGTTTTTTAAAAAATCTTTTCTATGAGGATTCTTCCAATAAATGTTTATCGTAGATTACAAAAAATAATTAGCTTTTTTTTCCGCAATTATTTGCGCCAAAATATTTATTTGAAATTTTTTCGCATATTCGGATAAATCTCGGGACCTCGGGAAAAAAAGTTTTTTAAAAATCTTTTCATATAAGGATTCTTCCAATAAATGTTTATCGTAGATTACAAAAAATAATTTTTTTTTTTCCGCAATAAATTGGGCCAAAATATTAATTTGAATTTTTTCGCATATTCGGTTAAATTTCGGGCCTTGGTAAAAGTTTTTTTAAAATCTTTTCTATGAGGATTCTTCCAATAAATGTTTATCGTAGATTACAAAAATAATTAGCTTTTTTCCGCAATTATTTGCGCCGAAATATTTATTGGAAATTTTTCGCATATTCGGATAAATCTCGGGACCTCGGGAAAAAAAAGTTTTTAAAAATCTTTTTCATTCAGAATTCTTCCTTAAATGTTTATCGTAGATTACAAAATAATTAGCTTTTTTTTCCGCAATAAATTGGGCCAAAATATTAATTTGAATTTTTTCGCATATTCGGTTAAGATTCGGGCCTTGGAAAAAGTTTTTTAAAAATCTTTTCTATGAGGATTCTTCCAATAAATGTTTATCGTAGATTACAAAAATAATTAGCTTTTTTCCGCAATTATTTGCGCCGAAATATTTATTGGAAATTTTTCGCATATTCGGATAAATCTCGGGACCTCGGGAAAAAGTTTTTTAAAATCTTTTCTATAAGGATTCTTCCAATAAATGTTTATCGTAGATTACAAAAAATATTTTTTTTTTTTTCCGCAATAAATTGGGCCAAAATATTAATTTGAATTTTTTCGCATATTCGGTTAAATTTTCGGGCCTTGGTAAAAGTTTTTTAAAAATCTTTTCTATGAGGATTCTTCCAATAAATGTTTATCGTAGATTACAAAAATAATAAGCTTTTTTCCGCAATTATTTGCGCCAAAATATTTATTTGAATTTTTCGCATATTCGGATAAATTTCGGGACCTCGGGAAAAAGTTTTTTTAAATCTTTTCTATAAGGATTCTTCCAATAAATGTTTATCGTAGATTACAAAAATAATTAGCTTTTTTCCGCAATAAATTGGGCCAAAATATTAATTTGAAATTTTCGCATATTCGGTTAAATTTCGGGCCTTGGGAAAAAAAGTTTTTAAAAAATCTTTTCTATGAGGATTCTTCCAATAAATGTTTATCGTAGATTAAAAAAAATAATTAGCTTTTTTTCCGCAATTATTTGCGCCAAAATATTTATTTGAAATTTTCGCATATTCGGATAAATTTCGGGACCTCGGAAAAAAAGTTTTAAAAAAATCTTTTCTATAAGGATTCTTCCAATAAATGTTTATCGTAGATTACAAAAATAATTAGCTTTTTTCCGCAATAATTTGGGCCAAAATATTAATTTGAATTTTTCGCATATTCGGTTAAATTTCGGGCCTTGGTAAAAGTTTTTAAAAAAAATCTTTTCTATGAGGATTCTTCCAATAAATGTTTATCGTAGATTTAAAAAAAATAATTAGCTTTTTTTTTCCGCAATAAATTTGGGCCAAAATATTAATTTGAATTTTTTCGCATATTCGGTTAAATTTCGGGACCTTGGGAAAAAAGTTTTTTAAAAAATCTTTTCTATGAGGATTCTTCCAATAAATGTTTATCGTAGATTACAAAATAATTAGCTTTTTTTTTTCCGCAATAATTTGGGCCAAAATATTAATTTGAATTTTTTCGCATATTCGGTTAAATTTCGGGACCTTGGTAAAAAAGTTTTTTTAAAAAATCTTTTTTAGAGGATTCTTCCAATAAATGTTTATCGTAGATTACAAAAAAATAATTAGCTTTTTTTTCCGCAATTATTTGCGCCAAAATATTTATTTGAATTTTTTCGCATATTCGGATAAATCTCGGGACCTCGGTTTTTAAAAAAGTATTTTAAAAATCTTTTGTTTATGAGGATTCTTCCAATAAATGTTTATCGTAGATTACAAAAATAATTAGCATATTTTTTTTTCCGCAATAAAATTTTTAAAAAATATTTATGAGAATTTTTTCGCATATTCGGATAAATTTCGGGCCCGCAATTAAAAAAGTTTTTAAAAAAATCTTTTCTATGAGATAAATTCTTCCAATAAATGTTTATCGTAGATTAAAAAATAATTTAGCTTTTTTTCCGCAATAAATTGGGCCAAAATATTAATTTGAATTTTTTTCGCATATTCGGTTAAATTTCGGGCCTTGGTAAAAGTTTTTAAAAAAATTTTCTATGAGGATTCTTCCAATAAATGTTTATCGTAGATTACAAAAATAATTAGCTTTTTTTTCCGCAATTATTTGCGCCAAAATATTTATTGAAATTTTTCGCATATTCGGATAAATCTCGGGACCTCGGGAAAAAAGTTTTTTTAAAAATCTTTTCTATAAGGATTCTTCCAATAAATGTTTATCGTAGATTACAAAATAAAAAGCTTTTTTCCGCAATAATTTGGGCCAAAATATTAATTTGAATTTTTCGCATATTCGGTTAAATTTCGGGCCTTGGTAAAAGTTTTTTAAAAATCTTTTCTATGAGGATTCTTCCAATAAATGTTTATCGTAGATTACAAAAATAATTAGCTTTTTTCCGCAATTATTTGCGCCAAAATATTTATTGGAAATTTTTCGCATATTCGGATAAATCTCGGGACCTCGGGAAAAGTTTTTTAAAAATCTTTTCTATAAGGATTCTTCCAATAAATGTTTATCGTAGATTACAAAAAAATAATTTGCTTTTTTCCGCAATAAATTGGGCCAAAATATTAATTTGAATTTTTCGCATATTCGGTTAAATTTCGGGCCTTGGTAAAAGTTTTTTAAAAATCTTTTCTATGAGGATTCTTCCAAAAAATGTTTATCGTAGATTTCAAAAATAATTAGCTTTTTTCCGCAATTATTTGCGCCAAAATATTTATTGGAAATTTTTCGCATATTCGGATAAATCTCGGGACCTCGGGAAAAAGTTTTTTAAAAATCTTTTCTATAAGGATTCTTCCAATAAATGTTTATCGTAGATTACAAAAATAATTAGCTTTTTTCCGCAATAAATTGGGCCAAAATATTTATTGGAATTTTTCGCATATTCGGATAAATTTCGGGCCTTGTAAAAAGTTTTTTCAAAATCTTTTCTATCAGCATTCTTCCAATAAATGTTTATCGTAGATTACAAAAAAAATAATTATTCGTTAAATTTTTTTTTTCCGCAATTATTTGCGCCAAAATATTAATTTGAATTTTTCGCATATTCGGTTAAATTTCGGGACCTCGGGAAAAAGTTTTTTTAAATCTTTTCTATAAGGATTCTTCCAATAAATGTTTATCGTAGATTACAAAAATAATTAGCTTTTTTCCGCAATAAATTGGGCCAAAATATTAATTTGAATTTTTCGCATATTCGGTTAAATTTCGGGCCTTGGTAAAAAAGTTTTTAAAAAATCTTTTCTATGAGGATTCTTCCAATAAATGTTTATCGTAGATTACAAAAATAATTAGCTTTTTTCCGCAATAAATTGGGCCAAAATATTAATTTGAATTTTTCGCATATTCGGTTAAATTTCGGGCCTTGGTAAAAGTTTTTTAAAAATCTTTTCTATGAGGATTCTTCCAAAAAATGTTTATCGTAGATTTCAAAAATAATTAGCTTTTTTCCGCAATAAATTGGGCCAAAATATTAATTTGAATTTTTCGCATATTCGGTTAAATTTCGGGCCTTGGTAAAAGTTTTTTTAAAATCTTTTCTATGAGGATTCTTCCAATAAATGTTTATCGTAGATTACAAAAATAATTAGCTTTTTTCCGCAATTATTTGCGCCGAAATATTTATTGGAAATTTTTCGCATATTCGGATAAATCTCGGGACCTCGGGAAAAAAGTTTTTAAAAATCTTTTCATTCAGAATTCTTCCATTAAATGTTTATCGTAGATTACAAAAATAATTTTTTTTTTCCGCAATAAATTGGGCCAAAATATTAATTTGAATTTTTTCGCATATTCGGTTAAATTTCGGGCCTTGGTAAAAGTTTTTTAAAAAAAATCTTTTCTATGAGGATTCTTCCAATAAATGTTTATCGTAGATTACAAAAAATAATTAGCTTTTTTCCGCAATTATTTGCGCCAAAAAATATTTATTGGAAATTTTCGCATATTCGGATAAATCTCGGGACCTCGGGAAAAAGTTTTTAAAATCTTTTCTATAAGGATTCTTCCAATAAATGTTTATCGTAGATTACAAAAAAATAATTAGCTTTTTTCCGCAATAAATTGGGCCAAAATATTAATTTGATTTTTTCGCATATTCGGTTAAATTTCGGGCCTTGGTAAAAGTTTTTTAAAAATCTTTTCTATGAGGATTCTTCCAAAAAATGTTTATCGTAGATTTCAAAAATAATTAGCTTTTTTCCGCAATTATTTGCGCCAAAATATTTATTGGAAATTTTTCGCATATTCGGATAAATCTCGGGACCTCGGGAAAAAGTTTTTTAAAAATCTTTTCTATAAGGATTCTTCCATAAAATGTTTATCGTAGATTACAAAATAATAGCTTTTTTTTTTTCCGCAATAAATTGGGCCAAAATATTAATTTGAATTTTTTCGCATATTCGGTTAAATTTCGGGCCTTGGTAAAAGTTTTTTAAAAATCTTTTCTATGAGGATTCTTCCAATAAATGTTTATCGTAGATTACAAAAATATCTAGCTTTTTTCCGCAATTATTTGCGCCGAAATATTTATTGGAAATTTTTCGCATATTCGGATAAATCTCGGGACCTCGGGATTACAAAAAAAAAGCTTTTTTTTTTAAAAATCTTTTCTATCAGGAATCTGCCTTACAGTGTTTACCGTAGATTACAAAAATAATTAGATTTTTTCCGCAATAAATTGGGCCAAAATATTATTTTGAATTTTTCGCATATTCGGATAAATTTCGGGCCTTGGTAAAAGTGTTTTAAAAATCTTTTCTATGAGGATTCTTCCAATAAATGTTTATCGTAGATTACAAAAATAATTAGCTTTTTTCCGCAATTATTTGCGCCGAAATATTTATTGGAAATTTTTCGCATATTCGGATAAATCTCGGGACCTCGGGAAAAGTTTTTTTTAAAAATCTTTTCTATAAGGATTCTTCCAATAAATGTTTATCGTAGATTACAAAAAAATAATTAGCTTTTTTCCGCAATAAATTGGGCCAAAATATTTATTGAATTTTTTCGCATATTCGGTTAAATTTCGGGCCTTGGTAAAAGTTTTTTAAAAATCTTTTCTATGAGGATTCTTCCAATAAATGTTTATCGTAGATTACATAAATAATTAGATTTTTTCCGCAATTATTTGCGCAAAAATATTAATTTGAATTTTTCGCATATTCGGTTAAATTTCGGGCCTTGGTAAAAGTTTTTTAAAAATCTTTTCTATGAGGATTCTTCCAATAAATGTTTATCGTAGATTACAAAAAAAAATAATTAGCTTTTTTTCCGCAATAAATTGGGCCAAAATATTAATTTGAATTTTTCGCATATTCGGTTAAATTTCGGGCCTTGGTAAAAGTTTTTTTTTAAAAATCTTTTCTATGAGGATTCTTCCAATAAATGTTTATCGTAGATTACAAAAAATAATTAAATTTTTTTTTCCGCAATTATTTAAATGTTTATCGTAGATTACAAAAAAAATATTTATTGAAATTTTTTCGCATATTCGGATAAATCTCGGGACCTCGGGAAAAAAAGTTTTTTAAAAAATCTTTTCTATGAGGATTCTTCCAATAAATGTTTATCGTAGATTACAAAAATAATTAGCTTTTTTTTCCGCAATAAATTGGGCCAAAAAATATTAATTTGAATTTTTTCGCATATTCGGTTAAATTTCGGGCCTTGGTAAAAGTTTTTAAAAAAAAAATTTTCTATGAGGATTCTTCCAATAAATGTTTATCGTAGATTACAAAAATAATTAGCTTTTTTCCGCAATTATTTGCGCCAAAATATTTATTTGAAATTTTTCGCATATTCGGTTAAATTTCGGGCCTCGGGAAAAAAGTTTTTTTAAAAATATTTTCTATAAGGATTCTTCCAATAAATGTTTATCGTAGATTACAAAAATAATTAGCTTTTTTCCGCAATAAATTGGGCCAAAATATTAATTTGAATTTTTCGCATATTCGGTTAAATTTCGGGCCTTGGTAAAAGTTTTTAAAAAATCTTTTCTATGAGGATTCTTCCAATAAATGTTTATCGTAGATTAAAAAATAATTAGCTTTTTTTTTTTCCGCAATTATTTGCGCCAAAATATTTATTTGAAATTTTTCGCATATTCGGATAAATCTCGGGACCTCGGGAAAAGCATATTCGGTTTTTCGGGCCTTGAAAAAAAAAAATCTTTTCTATAAGGATTCTTCCAATAAATGTTTATCGTAGATTACAAAAAAATAATTAGCTTTTTTTTTCCGCAATAAATTGGGCCAAAATATTAATTTGAATTTTTCGCATATTCGGTTAAATTTCGGGCCTTGGTAAAAGTTTTTTAAAAATCTTTTCTATGAGGATTCTTCCAATAAATGTTTATCGTAGATTACAAAAATAATTAGCTTTTTTCCGCAATTATTTGCGCCGAAATATTTATTGGAAATTTTTCGCATATTCGGATAAATCTCGGGACCTCGGGAAAAAGTTTTTTAAAAATCTTTTCATTCAGAATTCTTCCTTAAAGTGTTTATCGTAGATTATAAAAATAATTTGCTTTTTTCCGCAATAAATTGGGCCAAAATATTAATTTGAATTTTTCGCATATTCGGTTAAATTTCGGGCCTTGGTAAAAGTTTTTTAAAAATCTTTTCTATGAGGATTCTTCCAATAAATGTTTATCGTAGATTACAAAAATAATTAGCTTTTTTCCGCAATTATTTGCGCCGAAATATTTATTGGAAATTTTTCGCATATTCGGATAAATCTCGGGACCTCGGTAAAAGTTTTTTAAAAATCTTTTCTATAAGGATTCTTCCAATAAATGTTTATCGTAGATTACAAAAATAATTAGCTTTTTTCCGCAATAAATTGGGCCAAAATATTAATTTGAATTTTTCGCATATTCGGTTAAATTTCGGGCCTTGGTGAAAGTTTTTTAAAAATCTTTTCTATGAGGATTCTTCCAATAAATGTTTATCGTAGATTACAAAAATATTTAGCTTTTTTCCGCAATTATTTGCGCCAAAATATTTATTGGAAAATTTTCGCATATTCGGATAAATCTCGGGACCTCGGGAAAAACTATTTTATAAATCTTTTCTATAAGGATTCTTCCAATAAATGTTAGTCGTAGATTACAAAAATAATTAGCTTTTTTCCGCAATAAATTGGGCCAAAATATTAATTTGAATTTTTCGCATATTCGGTTAAATTTCGGGCCTTGGTAAAAGTTTTTTAAAAATCTTTTCTATGAGGATTCTTCCAATAAATGTTTATCGTAGATTACAAAAATAATAAGCTTTTTTCCGCAATAAATTGGGCCAAAATATTTATTGGAAATTTTCGCATATTCGGATAAATTTCGGGCCTTGGTAAAAGTTTTTTAAAAATCTTTTCATATAAGGATTCTTCCAATAAATGTTTATCGTAGATTACAAAAAAAAATAATTAGCTTTTTTCCGCAATAAATTGGGCCAAAATATTAATTTGAATTTTTCGCATATTCGGTTAAAATTTCGGGCCTTGGTAAAAGTTTTTTAAAAATCTTTTCTATGAGGATTCTTCCAATAAATGTTTATCGTAGATTACAAAAATAATTAGCTTTTTTCCGCAATTATTTGCGCCGAAATATTTATTGGAATATTTTCGCATATTCGGATAAATCTCGGGACCTCGGGTTTATCGTAGATTACAAAAAAATAATTTTTTTTTAAAAATCTTTTCATTCAGAATTTTTCCTTAAAGTGTTTATCGTAGATTACAAAAATAATTTGCTTTTTTCCGCAATAAATTGGGCCAAAATATTAAATTGAATTTTTCGCATATTCGGTTAAATTTCGGGCCTTGGTAAAAGTTTTTTAAAAATCTTTTCTATGAGGATTCTTCCAATAAATGTTTATCGTAGATTACAAAAATAATTAGCTTTTTCCGCAATTATTTGCGCCGAAATATTTATTGGAAATTTTTCGCATATTCGGATAAATCTCGGGACCTCGGGAAAAAGTTTGTTAAAAATCTTTTCTATAAGGATTCTTCCAAAAAATGTTTATCGTAAATTACAAAAATAATTAGCTTTTTTCCGCAATTATTTGTGCCGAAATATTTATTGGAAATTTTTCGCATATTCGGATAAATCTCGGGCCTTGGTAAAAGTTTTTTAAAAATCTTTTCTATGAGGATTCTTCCAATAAATGTTTATCGTAGATTACAAAAATAATTAGCTTTTTTCCGCAATTATTTGCGCCGAAATATTTATTGGAAATTTTTCGCATATTCGGATAAATCTCGGGACCTCGGGAAAAGTTTTTTAAAAATCTTTTCATTCAGAATTCTTCCTTAAAGTGTTTATCGTAGATTACAAAAATAATAAGCTTTTTTCCGCAATAAATTGGGCCAAAATATTAATTTGAATTTTTCGCATATTCGGTTAAATTTCGGGCCTTGGTAAAAGTTTTTTAAAAATCTTTTCTATGAGGATTCTTCCAATAAATGTTTATCGTAGATTACAAAAATAATTAGCTTTTTTCCGCAATTATTTGCGCCGAAATATTTATTGGAAATTTTTCGCATATTCGGATAAATCTCGGGACCTCGGGAAAAAGTTTTTTTTAAATCTTTTCTATAAGGATTCTTCCAATAAATGTTTATCGTAGATTACAAAAATAATTAGCTTTTTTCCGCAATAAATTGGGCCAAAATATTAATTTGAATTTTTCGCATATTCGGTTAAATTTCGGGCCTTGGTAAAAGTTTTTAAAAAAATCTTTTCTATGAGGATTCTTCCAATAAATGTTTATCGTAGATTACAAAAAAATAATTAGCTTTTTTTTTTTCCGCAATTATTTGCGCCGAAATATTTATTGCGGGCCTTGGTAAAAGTTTTTTAAAAAA
>VTON01000244.1:0-22835 GCA_009617725.1 Hydropsyche tenuis
GAAAAATTGAAAAAAAAATAAAAAAAAAAATCAACTACACAGTTTGACATTCGTATGATTCGGTAAATCGATAAATCGACGCGATAAATTAATGTGAAAAACTATTGGTTAGATTCTATGACTTATTTATATGTCGATAGATACATTTTTCGCTCACCATATTTTTTTCCATACTAATTTATATTTGAACAAAATTAAATGGCGTCGGGCCTTATTTGGCAGATTTGGCCGAAAGACCGTTTTGGCGTACAAAACGATTTTTCGCGTATTTCATTTCATTGGATCTCAAATATTTCGATGAATATCGCATTCCCGTCCGAAATACGAAATAGATCGTCGCTAGGATCCATAGCAAGATATTCCCGCCATTGAAATAACCCCAATAGTGAAAAAAAATATCGGAAAAAAATCAAAGGGGCGCCTACTAATTTCCGAAAAATTTTCAATTAATTCATTTTTGCGTAATTTAATTCGGCCTTTTCGAGATTCTAAAATTACGCCAGTCACTAAAGGATTATTTTTTTAAGGTATTTGAGAAGGTTTCGACGTTCTAGGTGGTTTCGTCACAGTTTGTATAAAGGACAAACTTTAATTAAAAAAAAAGCGTCTCAGACAGACAGACAGGGGACTTTCAGTTTTATAATAGTATGATTTAAAGCGTCATGTCAATGTCAAACTGTGGGTTGATTTTTTATTAATTTTTTTCAATTTTTTTTTAAACTTTTTTTTATGAAGTTTGAATGATTTTTTTTTTTTTATTTCTATAATTAAGCGTGCGGTTCTCAAACTTTTTTATAAAGTTTTAATGATTTTTTTTTATTTCTATATTTTTGCAATACGAAGTCAAATATCGATTTCTTTTCTGATTTCGATTTAATAAATGATATTAAAATAATAAATATTTTCAAGATAAGTTTTTTTTTTTCGATAAATAATTTTTTTAAATTTTAAATAGATATTTATTTCTACAATAGATATTTAATCAGTGGATTTGGGTGTGTAGCCAGGGCGAGCCGGTACGCCCGAAGGGCTTACAAACTAGCGTTGAGGTATAATATAAAATTGTGCAATCCTCAAACTTTTTATAAAGTTATAATGATTTTTTTTCATTTCTATATTTTTTTTTCGATAAATAATTTTTTAAATTTTAAATAGATATTTATTTCTACAATAGATATTTAATTAGTGGATTTTGGATTATTGTAGCCAGGGCGAGCCAGTTCTTGAAGGGGCTTACCCACTAGCGTTAAGGTATCATATAAAATCGTGCAATCCTCAAACTTTTTTATAAAGTTATAATGATTTTTTTTTCATTTCTATATTTAAGCGTGCGGTTCTCAAACTTTTTTTATAAATTTTTTTAATTTTTTTTAGATTTCGTTTCAATAAATGATAATAAAATAATGAATGTTTTCAAAATACGTTTTTTCGATAAATCATTTTTTAAAATTTTAAATCGATATTAATTTCTACAACTCAATATTAGTGGGTGTGGAGTGGGGGCCAAGGTCCTAGCGTGAGGACTGGCGCAGCCAGTCCGAATACGCTAGTATACAATAAAACATTTCTTTCTTTATTATTACGGTAATGGTAAATTATTATTCCTTTGGAGTTTTCTGTTGATTTCGACAGTTTGGAGTTTGACTTTTATTAGATTTGGTTCTATGCTTTTTTTATTAGGTTAGGATCAATTATTTTGTTTTTATATTTTGCCTTACGCTGTATTAAATATCTATCCGCGGTTTTCTTTCCTGATTTATACTTTTTATTACAGTTAGTAATAATTTCTTCGCTTGTTTTACATTTATTTAAATATTTATTCACGTTTTTCGGAGTAACATTTTTCGAAACATACTTTACAATTTTATAAATGGATTGATTACGGTTATAAATTATTTTTTCATTTTCCCGACATTTTTTTTTCGCGTTGGGGCAAACATTTAATCATGGTTTTCAATGTTGCGTCTTTTGGAATATTATCGTTAGTTACGTTGTTACGTTCTGAATCTAAATCAACTTTCCCGGTTTCTACTTCTTCGCTTGTTTTACATTTATTTAAATATTTATTCACGTTTTTCGGAGTAACGTTTTTCGAAACATACTTTACAATTTTACAAATGGATTGATTACGGTTATAAATTATTTTTTCAATTTCCCGACATTTTTTTTCGCGTTGGGTCAAACATTTAATCATTGTTTTCAATGTAGCGTCTTTTGGAATACTATCGTTAGTTAAGTTGTTACGTTCTGAATCTAAAACAACTTTCCCGGTTTCTACTTTAACTATATTATTTTTAACGGATAAATTTTTATGTTTTAGGTCAAAATTATTATTTTCGCTTTTTATGTCGAATAGCTCTTCTAATGAAAATATTGGATCCTCGGGTTCATTACGATGAGTTTTATTTTTATTTTCTTTAATTTGTTTACAATTTTGCGTATTCGTTTTTATTGGTTTTGGCTTATTATTATTATTGTTGTAACTATTATTATTAGAATTATTACTATCAATTTGGTGATATAATATAGGCAAGGAAGCATTTTTCATTATTAAAAGATTTGAAGACCAGTCTATGGCAGTTTCTAGTTCCTCAATGTCTTGGCTCCTATGAGACCGTTAAAATCATCGTGAAATTTACATAAATAGAAAATTAAGGGTTTTCATTATTAAGATCAAAGGTGTTCATACATCACCCATTTGTCTGAAGATAGTTCATAAAGATTGTCGTTGTACCAATAGAATAATTTTGATTAATAATATGGTCTTTGAAGACAAATTTTGGGTCTATGTAAGAAAACGTACTACTCGTGTCAATTAAAATTTCAAATTTCCGATGCATACGTAAGGTAGAAAATTATTATCATGGCGTTTTACATTTACGCGGCGTGGGTGATCGTTGTTACAGTTTTCGTTGTTAGGAAGATATTTATTATTATTATGGCGATTTACATTTACGCGGCGTGGCTGATTATTGTTACACGACACATTACGGAAGCTTTGTTCGACTACGCATTTATCATACGCGTCGCCAGGACTTTTTGGTTCCATGGCTCGGATCGTCGAGCCCAACGGTTCTTTTAGTCCAGTCAGGAAGGCATGTAGACACGATTCGTTATAAAATTTATTTTTTGAGTTAATTATTTGTACATCTGCCTCATGTATCTGGGCGTGGTTACGCAACAGTATAAAGATGTCAGAAACTTTGCGATAGAATTGCTCTACGGTGCCGTCGCCCTGCCTGAGCGAGTGCAGTTCCCGAAATGAGATCTCATTTCTTTTATCGGCGTTATAATTGTTACGAGTAACGCTGGGTTGAAAACTATTGTTATCATAGTCTACGCGTCGCGAATAATTACTTATACGTGGAGAATTATTTTTTTTATATCGAAAGTTACCATTATTGCGATTAGCATATGGTGGATCGTCATATTCATTCGGAAAATCACGATAATTATTTTTCCGATATTCACGTGGAATATCGTTATTAAAGTTGTTATTATTGTTGTTATAAGAAAAGTTAGCGTCGTCATAATTAACATACGGAGGGTCACCGTAATTGGGTTGAAAACTATTGTTATCATAGTCTACGCGTCGCGAATAATTACTTATACGTGGAGAATTATTTTTTTTATATCGAAAGTTACCATTATTGCGATTAGCATATGGCGGATCGTCATATTCATTCGGAAAATCACGATAATTATTTTCCCGATATTCACGTGGAATATCATTATTAAAGTTGTTATTATTGTTATAAGAAAAGTTAGCGTCGTCATAATTAGCATACGGAGGGTCACCGTAATCGTTCGGAAAATCATAATAATTATTTCTCTGATATTCACATGGAATATCATCATTAAAGGTTTTACTATTATTATATATAGTTTCATCGTGATCGTCACGATTCCAATCCATTATCACACAATATATTCGGACCACCGTACGGATACGGAGAAGTTACTCGCGACAATAAACCGTTGTCCGAGAACCGACCGCCCGTCCCAAATTCGACATTATTTGTCAGAATTTTGCAAATTTGTATACATGTAAAATTATTTGTGGATGGAGAGGATAGAGAAAAAATATGAGAGACAAAATTTTCAGACTCAAATTCAAAAAACTCACGCTTGAAGATATCGGTCTCGCGCCGGATGATCTCCGCGAAGCGTCGTCTGCGTCGTCCGTGTCTTCTGGTGCAAGGAGTTAAGACTCGCCCCTAGGTCGTCTTCTTGGCGTCCTGGGTCACCCTTTGAAGATTCCTGGATCTCCTAGCAATCCACTCGATAAGCCGTCGAGTAAAAATTTGCAGGATTCGAGGATGTCCTTCAAGGATCCTATCCTACCGACTGCGCCAGTAAAGGTTTGAGGATAGGTCCTGAAGTGGTCGACGTCTATTTGGAGTTTATAAAGAAAGCTTCGGTTGGAGTCTGAAGTTGTTTATTAGTCGGTGGTCCGATAAGGTCTGGCGCTCACCGGCGAAAATACACGTTTTACATATTTTACAACTATTTGTGACAATATGCCGCAGGGCGGCAACCCACGATCCGATGCATCGCGCCACAGGGCGGCAACCCGCGACCCAACACATCGTGCAGCCGACCAGGCATATAACTCGCGCAAGTGGCCCCCCACTTTTCACACAAAAACAAACATAACGAACAGTATTTATTCCGAAATGTAGTATCGAAATAGTTTTATAATGGAAATGAATAGTTTTAATACTTATTACGTTTTGAATTTACAACAATAGAAATTTTGAAATTTGTAAGTGGCCCCCGATGTTTGTATATTTCGGCCAAAGTGCCGCGCACCGAATGTTGGACAAGCCTGAACCTATAAATAATTTGAATGTGATCTTTATGAGTAACAATTGTAAAAAATCTATATTTTGAAAAAAATGTTTCCAACCTGTGATGGAACTATCGCTATTTTTTAATTTGATGAAAATCATAACAAAAAAACACATTATTTTCTGGCATCAATTTTACCTATTTATTGATAATCATTTCACGGCACTGAATATTCAATTCAACATATCGCATAATGGTTAATTTTACGAGTAAAAATTTATGAATTAAATGAAGTTATCGAACAATTGTTCGAAAAATAATCTCCTTCCGCGGGCGAAAACCTAGGGGGGAAAATACCGGGCGGGGGAGAATTCTAGGGGCGAAATTTCTATGGAAAAATTCTAAGGGAAATTCTAGGGGTCAAAATTCGTTCTACGAACTTACTTAGTAGCGAACTAACGTGGAACCAGAAAAACTTTATCCGACAGAGAAATCAAATCATCAGACTCTCACATCAAAATGCTCTCGATTTTTTTCCCAGCGATATCTAAAAAAAATCGTATACATATTATATGAGGTTAGGTTTATTTATTATATTTTTACTAGGGACATCTCTTGAAAATTACGAAGATGATTATTATATTATAGCTTTATAGAAACGAAATTATCAATCGCCTAATGAAGTTGTTGGTAGTTAAAAAAAAAATAAATTTAATTTAAATTCAAATTTTTAGTTTGAATAAAGATGTTTATAAAACAGATTGCTTTATAGATGAAAAGCTTTTTTTATAAGGCTAATATTTTTCTCTATGATTTGCGTAAGAGAAAATTAACGATATGATATGTGTATGTATAAGTATTCGGCAGAAAATATAGTGTAATGAAGAATTTTTTATTCATGTTGTTAATTTCTTATAAATTCAAGAATTTCTTCATTGTATGTATGATATACGAGTATGTACTGAAAAAAAAAATACTTGGTAAAAAGATGAAAGCTTTTTAATTCTTAAAGAACTTATATATTATCTTACAAATTGGTAAAAATACATGTGTATATTAAAAAAAAAACTATTGAAAATTGAATGAATACAAAAATATAGTGGACAAAAACGTCATTTATTAAAAAAAAAGTTATATAAATGTCAAAATCAACATATATATTATATTATACTCTCACACTTTACATTCTCCTGTATAGTCATTTAATAATGAAATCCGAACTCGATAACGGGTGTATTCAACAGTTGCACCTTTTCCTACCAAATTCACGAATACTCGATGGTTCTCTTCGTATCTGTACGTCATCAAAACGTCGAATGAGTCATGAATCGGTAAAGTGGTATTTGGTGTAATTTCCGTAACTTTATTATTGATTTTCACCACAAAATCATCGTTGTAGCTCAACTCGACGACATCTTCTTCGTTTTGAAGATATAGTTCCTGTTGAAATAGACATATAAGTATTTATGTGTTTTATCCAAATTCATGTAATATTCTCGAGTATATAATATTATAAAATGACTCACCAGATCCTTTGAATCATCGTCTTTCTTTCCAAGCCTGATCGTATATTCGGTTTCATTTTTATTATTTTTCCACTGAGCCAATATAACGTGACCATCAGAGTCAAAGGTTAAGTCTGTGTTATCGCCATCAGGATCATCTGTTACAAAATCAAATGTGGCTTCGCAGTATTTATAAGCGTCAAGTTTTTCCTCGGTAAAAGTACTATAAGGGGAAAAGAACAATGAGCTTAAATCTTCGTCGATTTCGATATCGTCATAGCGGTAAGCCTCGTTATGATCCATCAAAGTGACGTTGAGGGTTTTGTAGTACAGGGGGAAGTCGACGAATATTTTGATCTCATTTTCAGCAATTTCTGGATGTTTATGCAAACGAATGAACTCGCTGCTATACTGCTCTCTGAATAAGTCCGAAGCTTTCCTATATAAATCGTCCATACCAGGGGTGAGGTTTTTGTGGGTGATGTCAATTGTGTAATGACGATAAGATGTCACTTCTCTCAAACAATCGCTGAAACTCTGACTGGAATCATCGTCGCAAGTAGTGAAAATTCCTTCAAGATCGGCAGTTTTCATTTCCTCGGATTGTTCTCCTTTAGTTTTGATCTTAATAACAGATCCACTCTTGGGGCATTTTTCATCAGAATCATCATTGCCAGCGGTGATTTCCGTCGATGTAGTTAAATAATTACGATACCATATATCTGTCATGTCAAAGCAGAACTTGTATGTTGGCGATCCTTCTTTTATTTCTTTAGCTGAGAATTTTGTATTCGTATAAGTATGGTTTGGTTGTGCGCCTAAATAATTGAAGTTCCAGGTTTTCACTAATTTGTCAGCGTTTTTGACATTGTAAACAACTTTCACGATTTCATAAGAAATGTAGTCATCTTTTTTATCGTCTATTATTCTGATTGTTGCTTCTAGATGAGTAGCTGGATATTTTTCACTCTTTTTCATCATGAAACCAACACCGCACATTCCTGGTGTGGGAGAAGCCATTATGAGATTCCACCATTGGTCAAATCTGTCATAGATAAATAAGATGCAGTGACGCGTTGTTCGCAATCATAGACAGCCATTTTATAATGAGAACCAGTGTCTTCGAAATCATTATCCAAATATACATGCTGAAATAAAATTTGAATTAAAACTATGTAAACTGATGAGAAATTATTTTTTTATCGATAAAAAACTTACGCCTTCAAGTTGGTCTTCACCATTTGAAATAAAATTATCCAGTTCACATTTAGGACAGGTTTTTTTCAAAATTTCTCCATTCAAAGCGTCTCCAAAGAAAACTTGACTGTAAACGAACGATTGGAATCCGGATGGTTCTTCGTTTTTTGTTTAGTGATAATTTGAGGTTTTGTTGATCCATGTTTATTTTGTAATCAATGTTTAAGGGAAATTTGAAATCTGCAGTCATGACTCGTCTGATACCAGTCCATGTGTCCGAAATAGGATTATAAGAAGTGAATCCATAAATTTCACTTCCTCTATAAACAAAATCAAATATTCCGTTTCCACTTAAACTTTTTTGGAATTGTAGCTTCTAATTTAGCAATATAACCAGCATTGTTTCTGAACACCACCGGTATTCCCATATCAGTTGGTATGAGGATTTCATCAGAGTAATATAAACCCATCAAGTAATTTTTAAATTTCGAAGGTTTTCCTCTTTTTCAGTATCGTCACTCTCAACGACTTCTTTTGAATCATCGTCATCTTCAAATAAGATAGTAAGTATTTCAATCCAATTATACGAACGGAAAGATAAAACACGACCGTTATCAATCGAAACAACTTCAACTCCTATTTCTGTCATTTTTCCATGAAAGCATCTAAAGTAATTTAGGTACACCCACATTTTCCAAATACATGTGGTACTCTTCAGTATCAGTTGTGGGCCCACTTAATTTACTCGTGACTTTCAGTTGCACTGAAGTGAAGTTGTGAGTAAAGAAGTTGCCGTAGTAAGTTAATTCAATAGCAGATCCAACACCTATATAGTCATCGAAGAGTTCGAGTATATCAGAAGTACTTTTAGTGAAAGTAATATGAGGTTTTTCAAAGAATGCTTCTAGCTGTTTAGCACGAGTACTGATCTTTTCGTAACGGTCCATTTTGATCGAGGAAAGCATTTTAAGTTTTGTGGCAAAAAGATGGTTAATTTCATCATCGTCGTTTGCATCATTAAGGAGCCAGAATATTTTATCGATGCTCTTTGGACGATCAGGAGAAACAAGAAGCATTCATGGCAGCAGCCCTGATTTCAAATTGTTCATTTTTGTTAGCGAACAACATCCAAAGGGCGTCTTCTCCTTTTAGAGTACGATCCAATCTGTATAAAGATTCAGCTCTTGTGTGTGTGGTGAGATGATTATAATTTTTGGCACCTTGGGCAATTAGAATCATTTCATCAATGGTTCTCTCAGATCTGATGTTACGTAAAGCATACATATATAGAAGTTGATCTGATTCACGTTTAGAACTTTTGAGCTCCTCGATGAAACTTTCAACAACATCAGTATATTCGTAGCCAGGTTTATTTACAGATTTTGAAATTAAGTTGGACAAAGTCAACACAGCTTGTCGTTTGATTTTTTTTGAATGTTCACCTTTCGTGAGCGCTATTAATTTATTTTTGAGTTCTAAAGGCAAAATGAATGCATGTACAGGTATGTCACTAAGGGCATCAAGAGCTTCTTCGCCTACAATTTTTTTTCAATTACCATATCTACAACGAACATGCAAGACGCTGGGGTTCCCATGAACGAGATCATTTCTAATAAAATTTCTGAAAGATCTTTATTCTTAGATACACTTGCATATATATCAAGTAAATGTTTCTCATCTAAATATTTTAAACGGCGTATAACCGATTCTACATGTTCGTTATCGTTTATTAGTGTTTTGGAAAGAGTAATGTGGCTTTTATTCAGGTAATCAAATGTCTTTTCTAAATCTACTACCAATTTTTTCACAGTTTCGTCCATGTCAATTTCGATTCTGCCCTTACTCAAATCCAATCCTCCTGCTTTAGTTAAATAAGCATTCATATCGAATTTAACTTCCGAATACACCATATTACTTTGATCCATTCCGGTCATTTCAGAATCACGCTTATCTTTTAAAACAAGCGTTTGATTGGTAATCAATTCGAACTTTTCACTAATTCCATTAAGTGGTTTGTACTCAACATTGGTGAGGGCTATTATTTGTTTCACGTCGTTAGTTTTTGGATCGATGATGTAACTGAATTTTCTGAATATTGGTAAAGGAAAGTAGTCTTCAAGTTGTGTGTCGTCATTCGTTTCCTTAATATGGTTTTCGAACATATCACCCGACATCATTTTAGTAACGTTAAGGTTTTTTTCTGAGCTGGATACGTAATACTCGAAACCATTATCTGAGCGGAAAGATTGGGTTTTGCCTTCGAAAACTTTTTTGTCGACATAAAACAGATCGGCGATCGCTTTTTTTATGTTCCTGGACCAAGGAAGATCATCTTTGCTGGTTGTGATACCATTCTTACTCTTTTCCGAGTACATGTTGGAGATGAACGGTAACGTGATGGCTTCGGATTCTTTTGGAATCGGTTGCCAAAATGTGGTATCATCGGTTTGATCCAGTTCGTCAGATCCAGAGAAAGCTTGGAATTTCACATTTTTCAAGCTCATCCAATATTCATCATTTTTATGCTTCAAAACATGAAGATCTGCACCGATCATAGTGTATGAAGTATAGTCGGTTGGTTCAGTTGCGTCGAATGATACGTATCCCTCGTAATAGTAAACATTCTCTTTGTCATTTTCGGCACGTGCTAGTGCCAGTAGCACAAAAGAGATTGCTGAAATAAATATAATAATTTGATTTTTAACTGAACAATTTTTTTTAATTTTATTTAAATTGCTTTTAAAGAATCAATAAGAACGATCAATGCTATATTGTTTACAATTCTACTTTTTAAAAAAATATTTATAATATGTTCAATAATTAAATTAAAATTAGAATATTATAATTATTTATACATTATAAATCATCGGAAAGTTTAACTTTTCTGAATACGATGGTTTCCACCGAACGCTAAAATTAAGTGAATAGCGAATTGTTATGATCATGTTCCACTTATCTGAGATCATACAATCAATGTAAAAAAAATGACTTAAAATCTTACATAAGGATAAGGCTTCACAGTAAGCGTTTGTGTGTACATATAGGCATTTTTATATGCTTACGCTCATTGTGGGGCCTCACCCTAGCGGCATCCGTTCATTTAACACTACATAATGAATAACCATATAAAGAAAAAAATTATGAATGTTTTGCTTGTATCGGTAGTTCTATAATCAGTGCCGTTTCAAAGTGGGAGGGGAGGGAAGAGTGAGGTCAAGTGCCGATATGAAGTGTTCCACCTTTTTAGTTTTGTTTATTCCGAATAAATTTTTTTTTGAAAAAAATTAAAAAATGGGCATTATAGGTGGAAAAAATTTGCCCGAAGAGGTTAAATTAAAAAATGGGCATTATAGGTGGAAAAAATTTGCCCTGTTTGCGTAAATATAATTTTGAACCATATTATTATTAAAAATATATATTTGTAAATACATACATGCGTGTGTTATTGAGAAAAAAATCTTATTTTAACGAAATAAAGAAAAAAGGTGAAGGATAATATCTACGTCATTCGTTACAAATTATTCATAAAACTATATTGTTTAACTATTTCTTGTTAGCTAATTTATTTTCGCTTGAAAGGATAAATAAAATAAAAAATCGGTTCAAATTTTCAATTAAAAAAAACGAGTGGAAAAGTCAGTAGTCCAGAACAAAAAAAACTGTTAAAAGGTATTTTTGTGGAAACTCTGTTCTCCCAAAAGGAGTAAAATAGGAAAAAATAACGGTTACAGGTTCCAAGATTTTTTTTTCAAAAGGTTTACGCGGCACTATTTGTTAAAATTATCAGAATGGACGTTGATTAATTAATTATCAACATATGTTCATTATTAGTAAATTGATAGAACTAAAACAATATTTGTGAAATCGAATAGATCGAATGTAGTGTTCAATAAAATAAATTTTGATCTATAGTTATTAATAAAAATCTCGATTTTGTCATAGTTCATTTACAGTTATAACATTGTTTCGTCAAAAGTTTAATAATTGAATACCGTCGAATTCCGATTCAGTTTAGTTTTTACCGTGTTATTTTGTTATAATGAAAATGTTATGATAAAAAAATGCTCGATTATTTAATGTAAATGAAGAAAATAAAAACTCACCGATTTTCAGTAGCATAATCGCTATTATCTCTTTGTTCCCGAAGATGAAAATGTAATCGACTGAGTAATTTCGCTTACCATCATATCTTTTTATACTACTTTTTTATCAGTTGAAGAAGGGGTTATCACATAATGGCAAAGTGCACCTGTTCCTATGTGATTCGGAAGAGTTGTTTTCTTATTAATTTTGACTATTTTTCACAATCTTTCTTTGACACAATGACATCAAAATAGTTGAAAAAAATTTAGTTTGAGATTATTATATATCATATAATATATTCAAGGTCGAATAAGAAGATTCATTTTTAATATATAACAGAACAGGTAAAGAGTTCTAGAAATGAAAAAAAAGATAAATTTGTTGATATTTTAATTATGTTTAAAAAATTTGAGAATTTGCAATAGTACTGTTTTTCACTGATTAAAATAGTTAATTAAAACTCGACGTGTTTATTTAAGGCAGTGTATTTTTATTTCTGACCTTTTAGGAAAGGTTTTAACATCCATCTTTGTGAAGGTTACCTTTTTATTTCTAGGATACAGATACGAAAAAAAAACATCCTCAACTTTTTGTCGCTTCGAATAAATACTGTGTTACGTTCATTGTTTTACAATAACGAATTTTCAAAAAAAATTTTGTGACTAAAAATGGCTGAAATTTTAATGTTATATAATAGGGGTGGCGAATCTATGGCACGCGTGCCAGAAGTGGCACGTGTAAAAATTTGGCTTACTCACGAAAGTTTTTTACATTTTTTCAATTTAATTTAGTTATGGATGCAAATGGAAATTTTCAGAATTATTAAATGAAACGAATTCGGTGTACAACAATTTATTTATGTACTATTATACAATAGTTATTGCAATAACTAAGTTGTGTAAAAGTTTTTCAAATATTTGATTGTTTCGATGAAATTAGGTTTTTCCTTAATATTAATACGTCATGACATCAAGCTTTTTGAGGTAGTAATAAAACAATAATTGAGATGCTTATTTTTTTATCAAAGCTCAAAGCATATGAAGAAAAATCAAACTTATCGTTTAATTGTAAAAAATATTTGAGAGCTTTTTTTGGTAATTAAAATTTCCTCGGCACGCCTAGTACTAAAAATAAATATTTGGAAATATCGGCAAGTGGGCGAAAAAATGTTTACGAAGGTTTTAAGGTTTTAAGAATTATTGAATGTTCAACAATTGAACTTACAATAATCATATATAATATAATTTCAATATGGTGTCGCTATACTAGTATTACATATCTTCTGTTGATTTGCAAACCATTGATAATAAATAATACACTTGCACAAATATATTTTTAATAAGAGAAACAGAATAAGGTCAGCTTATATATTATATATTTTGAGAAAAATTATTAAAAAAAATGAATTTAAATATTAAAAATCTTATCAAATTTTCAGATAAACAGTGGGTGATCATATTCTTTTAATAACTGCATCTCATGTGTCATACAATTAACTTCAATAACTGGTAAGATCAACAAGGTCAAATAACTGATTTGTGAGTCAAGGTCAAAATAACGTCAATGACTATTTCAGCAGAATTTTATTTAAAAATAAAAATGTATGTACATTAAAAAAAATCGAGTTAATGTAAAAATATAGTCAGAAAATTCGATATTTATTAACCAAAAATCATTAACAAAATATTTTATTTCATTTTACATTCTCCGGTGCTTTTGAAGATCCTATCGACATTCTAACTATTTCACGGGTGTATTCAACGGCAATAGTTTTATCTACCATTTTCACGAATACTCTGTGGTTTGTATCGTCATTGTTCGTCATCAGGACATCAAATGAATCATGTATTGGCATTATAACATTCGGTTTCATTTTCAAACTTCACCATTAATTTTCAATTCGAAATTTTTGTTGAAGCTCAATTCAGCGACATCTTTATAATTTTGAAGGAACAAAATCTGAAAAATAAATACAAAAAATTACAATCTTTTCACTTTTAATTTTTATAAAATATTCATTAAACGACTTACCAAATCCAGAATGGGATCTTTATTGGCCTTCTTAACCTTGATTAAGTATGATAAAACATCATTTTTTTCCATTTTGGACAATACAGCCCAATCGTCGTCGTAGCTCAATTCCCTATAATCCTCATTACGTGTGTTCGTTACGTATTCTGTTCCAGCTTCACAGTACTTATTAAAGTGATCGTTGCTCAAGGTAAATGTGCTGTATGGAGCAGGATACATAAACTTATAATAATCTGATATATCAATATCGTCATAGCGGTACGCTTCGTCGTGATTCATTATCGAAACGTTGACATTGCTGTAGTAAACGGGATAATTGATGGTCATTTTCATTTCATTTTGACCAATGTTTGGCTGTCTCCTCATACGGACGAATTCCTCGGGGTAGTTCAGCCTCAAATAATCAGATACCTTTCTCCATAAATTCATCTCATTATCGCTGGAGTTATAATAAGTGATGTCGTAAGTGTAATGGCGATATGAGGATACTTCTCTCAAACAATCATCGAAGTCGTTGGAATGGTCGTTGTCGCAGTCAAGGAATATTTTTTCAGGATCATTCATTTTCTTCATCTCTTCAGATTGTTCTCCTCTACTAACAATTTTAAGCAAAGAGCCATCCTTTGGGCATAGTTCACCAAATTCATCATCACTGCCGGTTAAGAATTGTGTTGTTGTCGTTACATAATCGCGACCCCATTTTTCTGTTGTTTCAGCGCATAATTTACGGAAGAGCTCTCCTTCTTTGATTCCCATGACCGATAATCTCATAGCTGTATAGCTTTGGTTGGACCTATCGTTTGTAAAGATAATACCCCATGTTCTGATGAATTTGTCGGCGTTTGCGACCGTGTAAGACATTTCGATCTTTGAAGATTTAGCGAAGCTTGTATCATTAAGGACCATGGTTCCAATATTTATTGTTAGTTGAGTTGCTGGATATTTCTCACTCTTTTTCATCATAAAACCCATACCGCACATTCCTGGTGTGGGAGAAGCCATTATAAGATTCAACCATTGGTTAGAATCTGTCATCGATAAATAAGATGCAGTGACGCGTTGTTCGCAATCGTAGATAGCAAATTTGTAATAAGAACCAATGTCTTCACAATCGCCTTCCATGTATACGTGCTGAAATAAAAAAAAAATAATTAAAACTATATAAAGTGATGAGAAATTATTTTTTATCTATACAAAAACTTACGCCTTCAAGTTGATCTTCACCGTTCGAAATGAGGTTATCCATTTCACATTTAGGACAGGTTTTTTTCAGAATTTCCCCATTCGAAGCGTCTCTAGCGAAAACTTGGCTGTAAACGAACGATTGGAATCCGGACGGTTCTTCGTGTTTGTTTAGTGTCAATTTCATGTTTTTCTTTTCCTGGTGAAGTTCGAAATCAATATCGTAGCCTACTTTGAGATCTGCAGTCATGACTCGTCTCATGCCATTCCACGTATTCGAAATAGGATTGTAGGAAGTGAATCCGTAAATTTCACTACTTCTGTAGACTAAATCGAATAATGCAGCATATTTAGCATCTTTTTCGAATCGTGTTTCTATTTTGGCGATAAAACCAGCATTGTTTCTATACACTACAGGCACTCCCATATCAGTTGGCAAGAGGATTTCATCTCTGTGTTTTTGATTCATGTAATACATTTTATCTTTTAAATATTTACTTCCAGGCTTCAAAAGTGGTAGTATAATTTTTCCCAAACTGAAACTAACGAGAGATAAAACTCGTCCGTTAGAAGCTTTGACCAAGTATATTTCTGATTGCAAAATTTTTGACATAGCGGTATTTTTTTAACACCTCTCAGATTAACGTCATTCGAGTAGACGTAATACTCTTCAATATCAGAAGCGGGACTACTTAATTTGGTCGTACTTTTCAAACGGGCTGTTGTGAAGTTGTGAGTATTTATGTTACCATAATAAGTTATTTCCATAGCAGCTCCAACATTGTTATCAAAGCTCTCAAAGAAGAATGCACTACTCTTTAAGTAAGATTCGTATATTTTCTCAAAGCTAGGTAGCAATTCGCTGGCACGGGTACTAGTTTTATCATATTGATCCATTTTACATTCAGAGAGCATCACAAGCTTTTTGTAAAACAAATGTTTCAGTTCATCGTCGTCGTTTTCATAATAGAGCATCCAGAACATTTTCTCGACGTTCATTGGACGATCGAAAGTAACGAGAATGTTTAAAATAGCTGCTCTGATTTCGAATTGTTCATTTTTGTCGCCGAACATCAGCCAAAGTAAATTCTCTTCTAATTTTGATCGTTGCAGTCCATATAAAGATTCGGCTCTTGTGTGTGTAGTAAGATGACTATAATATTCCGAACCTCTAGCGATTTTGACCAATTCTTCATAAGTTTTTGGTATTTTGATATTACTCAAAGCATACACATAAAGTAATTGTTCTCGTTCTTCTTTAGAACCTTTGAGTGCTTTAATGAAATCGTTAATAATAACATTATGTTTGGATTTTGAATCATCCTTCTGTACATATTTCGATATCAAATTGGACAAGGTTAATATGGCTTGATTGCGAACAGTTTCCGGAAGATCGTGATTTTTGAGAGGTTCAATAGTTGATCTTTGAGATCTTCAGGTAAACTAATTGCATGTATCGGTATATCACGGAGGGCACTAACAGCTTCCGTATCGACAATTTTTTTTTCAGCTACCATATGTACAATGAACCTGCAAGATGCCGGAGTTCCAAGTAACGAGACTATTTCCACTAAAAGTTTGGAAAGATCTTCATTATCAGCAACACTCGAGTACATGTCATGTAAATGTTTTTCGTCCAAATATTTCAAGCGGCGAATAACCGAATCTATGTGTTCGTCATCGTTTATCAACGTTTTGACGAGAGTAATATGACTTTGTTCAAATAATCGAATGTCCTTTGTAGATCTCTTTTCAATTCCTTTACAGTTTTGTCCATATCCATGACGATTCTTCCTTTACTCAGGTCTAAAGCTCCTCCGTCAGTTAAATAAGCGTTCATATTGATATCAATTTCTGTGAAGGCCATATTACTATCATCCATTTCGGCCAAACCTGAATCACGTTTTTCTTTAAAAACAAGCGTTTGATTGGTAATCATTTCGAACTTTTCACTAATTCCATTGAGTGGTTTGAACTCAACAATGGTGAGGGCTACTATTTGTTTCACATCATTAGTTTTTGGATCGATGACGTAATTAAATTTTCTGAATATCGGTAAAGGAAAGTGTTCTTCAAGTTTCGAATCGTCGTTCGTTTCCTGAATATGGGTTTTAAACACATCACCCGACATCGTTTTAGTAACGTTAAGGTTTTTTTCTGAGCTGTATACGTAATAATCAAAACCGTTTTCTGAACGGAAAAATCGGGTTCTGCCTTCGAAAGCTTTTTTGTCGACATAAAAGAGATCGGCGATTGATTTTTTTATGTTTCTGGACCAAGGAAGATCGTCTCTGCTGGTTGTGATACCATTCTTACTCTTTTTCGAGTACATGTTATAGATGAATGGTAGCATGATGGCTTCGGATTCTTTCGGGATCGGTTGCCAAAATGTGGTATCAGCGGTTTGATCCAGTTCGTCAGATCCAGAGAAAGCTTGGAATTTCACATTTTTCAAGCACATCCAATATTCATCATTTTTATATTTCAAAACATGAACATCCGCATTGATCGCAGTATAGGAAGTATAGTCGGCTGGTTCAGCTGTGTCGAATGATACGAATCCCTCGTAATAGTAAACATTTTCTTTATTGATGCCAGATTTTTCGGCATATGTAAGTGTCAATAACGAGAAAAATATACCTATAAAATAAAATAAGTCTCAATAGTATGATATGCTGAATGATTATATTTCAGATATCATATACAATTGGGTCTGTTTTTATGCGATAGATACGTTCACATATAAAAAATTCGTATAAAAAAGACTTGAACTACATAGAAAACTGAGGGTTAGGTTCCATTATTTTTAAAAACTGCATAACTTCAAATCGATGTGATAGAATGTACCAAAAATCGTATTAAAAATCAGTCAGCATACATATTTATAAACATATACATATCAGAACTGTCATCACTAAACGGTAATAATCGGCATGGTTAAGATAACACAGGTGTGCATAATTGACCTTTTTGAAAAGTTTTTGTTTGAAAGGTATCTATAATAGGTAACTTTTGGGTGCTGAATTCAAATATGCTATTTGTTTTTTTTCTATCACGTAAGATTTTCTAGATTTTGTAAAAAGCTTTGTCCTCTATAGAAAATGAGGGATAGGTTCCATTATTTTCGAACCGCATAACTTCGAAATCACATAAAAAAGATCCGCATAAAAACATACCCATGTGTACATATGATTGAATAAAATAAAATAAAATCATGCAAGTCTGTTTACGTGGAAAAATAAATTTTTCGATTATACAACAATTATAATATTATACATTTGTATGAATGTGTGAATAATTAATGTGATATACGTATAATGTTTAATAATTATTTTACATAGTAATAATTAAATAATCTTGCTTAAAATTTCAATAGAACATAATTAAAGTGATCAAAGTTACGATGATTATTAAAAAAATACTTAATATGTTGAAAAAACTTACTAATTTTTAAGAACATATTGCGAATATGCTCTCTATGAATCGAAAAAAAACAAAATGGACTGAGTGCTTTTTTCCTTCTACCGAGATATTTTATACTTTTTGATATCAGAAAGCGAAAGGGGTTATCACATAAATGCGGCAAAGGGGCACCTGTTCCTAAGCGATTTGAATATATTATTATTATTTTGTATTTGTAATTTTTCTTATCACAATCTTTTTCTGAGACGATGGCGCATAATTGATAATTTGATTTTTTTTTGTGAAATCAAAACACATGTATGTATGTATATCATTTCAATTTCTTAGGAATATTGTATGATGAAATACTAATTGAAAACGACATGAAAAAAAACTTAGTCAATTTTTTTTAATAAATTTTTTTTATGTTAATATATGTACTTATTATAGTTTATTTTAAAAGTTATAAAAAATAGCTCTTTTCAAATTATTTGTATTTAAATCATTGAAAATTTTTAAATTTATGATTGTTTTGAATTTCAGTATTGTAATTTGTTTGTGGATTATATAATACATAATTCATGTTTATTTTTCGATTGAGACTTCTAATAATAAGTGTTGTTATTTGAATTTATCATGTAGGTTATCGTTAACGATTTATTGGTAAATGTTGATATTTTGATTTCTATAATTTGTTTATGATTCAATGAATTAATCAAAATACTTGTCAATTATTCTAAGCAACAACAAAAAATTGTTAAAAAATTATAAAAATCGGGGTGAGAATTTATATAATAATATGAAAATAATATTATATCAATATTACAAATGTGATATAAATATAATATAACGTTGCATAAAAGAATACCTATCATTTCATGTATTAAATAATATATTATTAATTATGAAATTTATAAACATATTAAATAATATTTATTGTGTTATATAAGTTTAGTTATCTTTAAAATTGCGATCGAGGGTCATTGTGTCAATGATTATAAATATATCGAAAATTTATTATGTTTTAAATCTATTTCATAATAAAGCCAAACAAAAAAGTAGAGGTGGGCTTTTTAATTTATTTTCCAACCGATTCTGATATAAGATAAATAATAGATTTGTTTTTTTCTGAAATTCAGTCAATCGTAAATACTTTTTTTACAAAATGCATAAAAATATTAAGACGTTTATCATATGTAAGTAGCAGATAAATATTAAAAACATACAGTATCATACTAAACTTATAGCTTAACTTTTTTTTTTGAAAATATTAAATATTGGATGACAAACAATAAGTTTATGACATGTTTAATCTAATCAGATAATATTAATTTTATAGCTAATTTAACTAATGTAATTAATTAATTTCGTGTTCATGAAATTCCTTCATTGTTTTGTTAAATTGCATAAATATTGCAACCAAAATTAAAAATGTCTACTTTTTAGTAAAAATTTATTGAGATAAATAAAATTCCATTTTCAATTAGAAAAATATTCCTAATTTTTTCTCAACTATTTATTAAACTTTAAAAATCATTATTTTCGATTCCCTAAAATTTAATGATCCAAATGAGTTTGATTTCGTCATGGAAATTAAACATATCAAATAAGTTTTCAAGAATTTTCCATTGAGCGTTTTGAAAACTTCAAAAGCTTTTCACGCAAAAACTCACTGCAACATCGATTTTAATTTTTCCACAACACGTATATTATCAGTAGTTAAATATTTCTATTTCCGCATTCGTATCAATAGTTTTACAATAATATAATAATTTATCAACCTTCAGAAATTAGTTGTATAAGGCTATCGGAGGTCATGTTCGATATTGTAATGCTCTCTTAAAACAAATTCATTATATTATATGATATATAATATTATATAATAGTTTATTAAGAATATTAGAAATTCAAAAATTGGTTGAAATTATAATTAGCACAACGATGACATGGTTTTTTTTAAAGTTCAAATGAAATGTAAAACTTTTCTATTTTTTTCAGTAATATTCACATTTCCTTATTGATAAAGTCGAAATTGAAAACATGGGAGTTTTTTTAAATTGAGAAATATTTGAAAATAGTATCTGATTACCACCAAGAAGGTAAAACATTTAAATAAATATACTTGAAATATAATTATAGGAATATTTAGAAATAATTTCCACTGTACGGGAAGCGATAACATATTTAATATTTTTCTAAGTTGTTGACAAGTCTGAATTAATATAATAAATTTATTATGCTTAACATATCGATATTTCTGATTCAGATAACCTATTATTTTTATGAAAAGACCTATATTAACGGCAAACGGCGATGCACACTGCATTCTGTTTCGTATTCTTCATCAATATTAATCATGATTGTTAGAACTGGTAAGTTGCTTATAGTTTAATTTATATTTTTTTTTTCTGTGATTTATTTTAAAATTTCACAATTCATGATTATGTACATTTTAATTGTTATCAAGAAATGTTTTGCGACAGATTATTATTGTTTTTAAATTATCTTAATTAATTATTGTTTTCAGAAATTTGAAATTGCGAATTTGTTTTTTATAAACAAAACAATGCGATTTCTTTGTAATTAATTACTATTATAAAATTGTAACGACGATGATAAATTAATTTCTTAAGAAACCATAGAACGATTTTATCATTTCTTTAGTATTTTTGGTTTCATGTATGCATATTATAAAATCGATTTTCTTTGAATTTCAGCATTATTTTTATCAATTTTATCAATTTCGACCGTATTTGCGACATTCAAGGATGGACACGAATACGTGTATTCTTATACTGGAGAAGTGGAAATAGGAACCACCAAACCCGCCGAATATTATACATATTCTGATGTCATAGCCGATCTACACGTGAAGCCAGTCAAAGGCGATTTACAAATATGGATAAAAAATGTAAGGTATCTCACATATTCTGGAAGTGCTAAAAGAGACGTAGATGATGCCACGAAAGAGGTACCAATGCCAAACGAATCCGAAAGTTTGACCATACCCTTTGTTTATCATCGATATACAAATGATACTGAATCTGGTATATCTACAAGTCAAGAGGACGAACTTTGGTCAATAAAAATGAAACAAGCTATAGCTTCGTTGTTGTACGTGAATGAAGAAGGATTGAAACCTACACACTGTCATATGGCGGATTTCACATTATGTTCGGTGAAACAAAATGGAGATAATCTTCAGATACTTGCAACTGAATCTGATACATTAAATCCGGGTCATGAGAGAGAAAGCATGCCCGATGGTTACCCTACGATTAGACGAACTTTTGATTTGAAAAAAGAAAGTGAAGGATTCACTTTGCAAAAAGTTACGTCTTTAAGTAGTCATAGGGGATATCAAGGACTTGAGGTATTTTACATTTACGTAAACCAAACTATCGAATTAAAGGATAATAATTCATCCGATTTGAAAGAAATTGATACGACAAGTTTGACATATCATGATGTTGAAAAAGATTCTGTTTTACGTAAAAATAAAAAAACATCAAACAATCTGCCAGAAGAAGATTCAAACGATATTTTGGTATTAAAAAAAATATTGGAAAATATATACAACGATTTGAATAATATGCAGCCAACAACAAAGAGGTCGCTTGATCAACAAAATGAATTAAAAAAAATGCTAACTGGCTTGGAAGGTTTGAACGTAGATCAACTGAATAATTTATATAATTCAGTATCTGATGATCCCCATTTGAACGATTTAATGTTGGATACTGTACTATTGACGAATAGTCCTAAGGCCTATTGTTTGATAACTAAATTGATAGAAAACCAAAAATTTACCGACGTCGAATCCATGAATCTACTAACAAAAATGTCCGAAAATCCGATTCCACTAACAGAATGTCTTGAAAAGGATCTTTTGAAATTAGCATACGATGAGCAATCTCCGGTAAAAAAAATCAGATATCAAGCCGTTATAACTTTAGCATCGATGATTCGTGTATCTCCAGACCAAGATAAATATGAGCACATTGTAAAAGGTTTTATTAAAAATTTGCAAGACTCCAAACATGCCACGGAACAAGCTATTTACGTCTATGCTTTACAAAATGCTGATACTTTTAAATCAAGGATAGAGTTGATTGATATAGCACAAGGCTTAGATGAAGAATATAAGGATTTGTCTGGACATATAAGAGCATTAGCTGCAAATTGCATAAAATATGAACAATTTCGAGGTTTCTTAATCCAGTATTTAATTGACAACGGCAAACAAGATTTCGAAGTGAGAGCTACTGCTTTGAATGTATTACTAGATTCAATTGATAAACAGCAGTCTTCCGAAATAATCAGCAATTTATTATTAAATCCAGACGATGACGAATTATACCAATTGTTATATGCAAGGCTTCAAAGCATTTCCAAAATGACTTCAAGAAATAAAGCAAAGGCAGTGGAAGCTGCAAAGATTTTACAGCAATTGACAAAACCCACTAAAACCCCGAAAACCGCCACCAGTCAAGTTATCGATTATACCGACGAATTTAGTGGACGTGGATTGACAATTGAAATTACTACATATGGAAATATGGTGGAAAAAAAATTCATCACATGCCATTTGAGATTAAACATCAAGGATTTATATTGGAACGAATTTTCATATGAATGGTATGT
>VTON01000245.1:0-14836 GCA_009617725.1 Hydropsyche tenuis
ACGATTTTTTAAAAAATCCATTTTAAAATTTTAAAAAAAAAAAAAGCTAAAAAATTTTAAGAAAAAAACTTATTTTGATTTACGAAAACTTTTTTTAAAAATTTTTTTTGAAAAAAATTAAAATTCCAGAAAAAAATTTTCCAATTTTGGAAAAAACAAAAAATTTTTTGAATTAGAAAAAAAATTTAAAAAAATGAAAAAAATTTTGAAATTTTTTTCCCAAGGGAGATTTTGAATATTTTAAAACCCCAAAAAAAAAGGCAAATTTTCAAAAAATAATTTTTTTTAAAGTAAAAATTTTGAAATAATTTAAAAAAAAAGTTTTTGAAAACCCCGGGCCCCAGTTTATCCGAATTGGAAAAAAATTTAATAAATATTTTGGACCAAATTCTGGAAAAAAGCTAATTTTTTTTAAAACTACGATAAACAATTTAAAATAAATTTAAGAAAAAAATTTTTTTTTTTTTCCCGAAAATTTTTTTAAATTAAAAAATTTTTTTTTTTTAAAAGGGAAAAAAAATTTTTTTTTTTTTAAAATTTTTCTGATAGAAAAAATTTTAAATTTTTCCCAAAAGGCCCCCAGTTTATCCCAATATGGAAAAAAATTAAAAAAATATTTTGGCCAATTTTTGCGGAAAAAGCAAAAAATTTTTAAAAACCAAAAAAATTTTAAGGAAAAATTCAAAAAAAAATTTTTTAAAATACTTTTCCAGGGCCCCCCCGTTTTCCAAAAAAAAAAAATAAAATTTTAAATTTTTTAAAAAAAAAATTTTTTTAAAAAAATTTTTGAAAAGGGAAAAAAAAAAAATTTTCCCCCAGGGGAAAAAGAAAAATTAAAAAAAAATTTTTTTTTTAAAATTTTTGGGAAAAAAAATTTTTTTAATTAAAAATTTTAAAAAATTTTGAAAAAATTTTTTAAAAAACCCGGGCCATTTGTAAAATTTAAAAAAATTAATTTTTGGAAATTTTTGGGAAAAAAACAATTTTTTTTTTTTAAATTTAAAAATTTAAAAAAAATACCGGGTGGGGATTTTAAAAATTTTTCCAAAAATTTTGAATTTGAAAAAACTAAATTTTTTTGGAAAAAACCCGGGAAAAAAAACTAAGTTTTTTTTTTTACTCAAAAAATTTTCCGGAGAAAAATTTTTTAAAAAATATTGGCCCCATTTATCGAAAAAAAATTAATAAAATTTAAAAATTTTTTCGGAAAAAAAATAAATTTTTTTAATTCAAAAACAATTTTAAACCCATAGGAAAAATTTTTTAAAATTTTGGGCCCCCAAATTTTTCGAAAGCAAAAATTAAATAAAATTTTTGGGAAATTTTTTTCGGGAAAAAAGAAATTTTTTAAACCGATAAAAAATTTAAAAAATTCAAAAAAATTTTTAAAAATTTTTTGAAAACATTTTGGGAAAAAAAAAAATAATTTTGGGAAAATTTTTGGGAAAAAAAAATTTTTTTAAAATTTAAAAAATTTGAAATAAAATTCATAGAAAAAATTTTTGAAAATTTAAAAAGTTTTTTTAAAATTTTAAAAAAAATTTAAAAAAATTTTAAATTTAGCGGAAAAAACAATTGTTTTAAATTCATAAAATTTTAAAAAAAAAATTTTGAAAAAAAATTTTTTTAAAAAACTTTCCAAACCCCTTTAGAAAATGTGAAAAAAAATTAAAAAACACTTTTGGAAAAAAAAATAAAATTTTTGTTTTACAAAAATTAGGGAAAAAAGGGAAAAAAAAAAAAAAATATTTTAGAGGGCCCCAATTTTTAAATTAAAAAAAAAATTTAAAATTTTTACCCAAATTGCGGAAAAAAGTAAGTTTTTTGAATTCTAAATTTAAAAAGTGTAAAAAAAGAATAAAACACCGCGAAAAATTTGGGTTGGGGTTTTGGGTTTCAAATTATTTAAATTAGAAATTTTGGAAAAAATTAAAAAATCGAAAATTCCCAAGAATTTCCAAAAAAATTTTTCAAAAAAACAAAATTGGACGAAATGTGCACCCGAGTTTGATCGAATATGTGAAAAAAATTTCAATAAATATTTTTGGCTGAATTTATTGCGGAGGAAAAAGCTAAATGTTTTGTAATCTACAAAACACCTTAAGGAAAATTCGAGAAAAAAAAAATTTAAAATACTTTTCCAGAGGCTGAGATTTATCCGAATATGTGAAAAAAATTCCAATAAATATTTTGGACCAATTTATTGCGGAAAAAAAAAGCTAATTGATTTTTGTAATCTACAATAAAACACTTTATAGGAAGAATGCTGATAGAAAAGATTTATAAAACACCTGCGAAAATATTGCGACGACTTGGGTTAGGTTCTAGCGAAATTTCAAATTCATTAATTCAAAAAAATTCATCGATAATTTTAGGTTAGAAATTATTCAAATTCAATAAAGTTTCGAAAAATGAGATAAATCTAAAATATCTTGAAGACTTGGGTTCGGTTCGAGCGAAATTATTCAAAACATTCAAAAGTTAGGTTACAGAAATGTGAAAACAACGAAAATATCGCGACGACTTGGGTTAGGTTTCCAGCGAAATTTCTCAAATTCATCCATAAGTTAGGTTACAAAAAATGAAAACATCGAAAAACATCGCGAAGACTTGGGTTAGGTTCGAGCGAAATTATTCAAAGTCATCCATAAGTTAGGTTACAAAAATGAGAAAACATCGAAAATATCGCAAAGACTTGGGTTAGGTTCGAGCGAAATTATTCAAATTCATTCATAAGTTAGGTTACAAAATGTGAAAACATCGAAAATATCGCGAAGACTTGGGTTAGGTTCGACGAAATTATTCAAAAACATTTGGGTTAGGTTACAGAAATGTGAAAACAACGAAAATATCGCGACGACTTCAAATTCGAAATCCATAAGTTAGGTTACAAAAAAATGAGAAAACATCGAAAACATCGCGATGACTTGGGTTAGGGTTCGAGCGAAATTATTCAAAGTCATACATAAGTTAGGTTACAAAATGAGAAAATATCGAAAATAAAAAAAAAGACTTGGGTTAGGTTCGAGCGAAATTATTCAAAGTCATCCATAAGTTAGGTTACAAAAATGAGAAAGAATCGAAAATATCGCGACGACTTGGGTTAGGTTCGAGCGAAATTATTTAAAGTCATCCATAAGTTAGGTTACAAAAATGAGAAAACAACGAAAATATCGCGAAGACTTTTTTTGAGTTTCGAGCGAAATTTCTCAAATTCATCCATAAGTTAGGTTACAAAAATGAAAACATCAAAAAAATCCCGAAGACTTTTTAGGTTCGAGCTGATTTTATTCAAAAAAATCCATTGATAAATTGGGTTAAAAAATGAGAAAATAGAAAAATATCGCTAAGAAAAAAAAGATTGATTTTGAAAACGACGATTTTCCAGACGCCCCTTTTTTTATCCGAATATGCGAAAAATTCAAATAAATATTTTGGCCTAATTTATTGCGGAAAAAAGCTTATTATTTTTGTAATCTACGATAAAAACTTTAAGGAAGAATGCTGATAGAAAAGATTTTGAAAAAACTTTTACCAAGGCCCGAAATTTATCCGAATATGTGAAAAAAGTTAGGTTAAAAATTTGAAAACAATTTATTGCGGAAAAAAGCTAATTGTTTTGTAATCTACGATAAACAATTTAAGAAATAATCAAAAAATAGGAAAAGATTTTAAAATATTTTATCCTGAGGCCCCGATTTATCGAATATGTTAAAAAAAATTCCAATAAATATTTTGGCACAATTTATTAAAAAAGCTAATTGTTTTGTAATCTACGATAAACAATTTTAAGAAATTTTTAAAATATATTTTACAGAGGCCCCGAATTTTATCCGAAAAGATTTATCCGAAAATGTGAAAAAATTCCAATAAATATTGTGGACTTATTTATTGCGGAAAAAAGCAAATTTTTTTTGAATCTACGATAAACAAAGAAAATGTGAAAAAATTCCAATAAATATTTTGGACTTATTTATTGCGGAAAAAAGCTAATTGTTTTTGTAATCTACGATAAACATTTTAAGAAATAATTCTGATAGAAAAGATTTTTAAAATACTTTTTCCAGAGGCCCCGAGATTGATCCGAATATGTGAAAAAATTCCAATAAATATTTTGGCACAATTTATTGCGGAAAAAAGCTAATTGTTTTTTGTAATCTACGATAAACAATTTAAGAAATAATTCTGATAGAAAAATTTTTTTAAAATACGTTTTCCAGAGGCCCCGAGATTTATCCGAAAATGTGAAAAAAATTCCAATAAATATTTTGGACAATTTATTGCGGAAAAAAAGCTAATTGTTTTGTAATCTACGATAAACAATTTAAGAAATAATTCTGATAGAAAATTTTTTAAAATACTTTTCCAGAGGCCCCGAGTTTTATCCGAATATGTGAAAAAAATTCCAATAAATATTTTGGACAATTTATTGCGGAAAAAAAGCTAATTGTTTTTTGTAATCTACGATAAACAATTTAAGAAATAATTCTGATAGAAAAGATTTTTAAAATATATTTTCCAGGCCCCCGAGATTTATCCGAAAATGTGAAAAAATTCCAATAAATATTTTGGCACAATTTATTGCGGAAAAAAGCAAATTGATTTTGTAATCTACGACAAACAATTTAAGAAACAATTCTGATAGAAAAGATTTTTAAAATACGTTTTCCAGAGGCCCCGAGATTTATCCGAAAATGTGAAAAAATTCCAATAAATATTTTGGCACAATTTATTGCGGAAAAAAGCTAATTGTTTTGTAATCTACGATAAACAATTTAAGAAATATCCGGATAGGAAAGATTTTTAAAATACTTTTTCCCGAGGCCCCGAGATTTATCCGAATATGTGAAAAAATTCCAATAAATATTTTGGCACAATTTATTGCGGAAAAAAGCTAATTGTTTTTGTAATCTACGATAAACAATTTAAGAAATATTTCTGATAGAAAAGATTTTTAAAATATATTTTCCAGAGGCCCCGAGATTTATCCGAATATGTGAAAAAATTCCAATAAATATTTTGGCACAATTTATTGCGGAAAAAAGCTAATTGTTTTTGTAATCTACGATAAACAATTTAAGAAATAATTCTGATAGAAAAGATTTTTAAAATATTTTTTTCCAGAGGCCCCGAGTTTTATCCGAATATGTGAAAAAATTCCAATAAATATTTTGGACAATTTATTGCGGGAAAAAAAGCTAATTGTTTTGTAATCTACGATAAACAATTTAAGAAATAATTCTGATAGAAAAGATTTTTAAAATACTTTTTCCAGAGGCCCCGAGTTTTATCCGAATATGTGAAAAAATTCCAATAAATATTTTGGCACAATTTATTGCGGAAAAAAGCTAATTGTTTTTGTAATCTACGATAAACAATTTAAGAAATATTTCTGATAGAAAAGATTTTTAAAATAATTTTTCCAGAGGCCCCGAGATTTATCCGAATATGTGAAAAAATTCCAATAAATATTTTGGCACAATTTATTGCGGAAAAAAAGCTAATTGTTTTGTAATCTACGATAAACAATTTAAAGAAATAATTCTGATAGAAAAGATTTTTAAAATACTTTTTCCAGAGGCCCCGAGTTTGATCCGAATATGTGAAAAATTCCAATAAATATTTTGGCACAATTTATTGCGGAAAAAAAGCTAATTGTTTTTTGTAATCTACGATAAACAATTTAAGAAATAATTCTGATAGAAAAGATTTTAAAATACTTTTCCAGAGGCCCCCCGAGATTTATCCGAATATGTGAAAAAATTCAAATAAATATTTTGGACCAATTTATTGTGGAAAAAAGCTAATTGTTTTTGAAATCTACGATAAACAATTTAAGAAATAGTTCTGATAGAAAAGATTTTTAAAATACTTTTTCCAGAGACCCCGAGTTTGATCCGAATATGTGAAAAAATTCAAATAAATATTTTGGACCAATTTATTGCGGAAAAAAGCTAATTGTTTTTGTTATCTACGATAAACACTTTAAGAAATAATCCGGATAGAAAAGATTTTAAAAATACTTTTTCCCGAGGCCCCGAGATTTATCCGAATATGCGAAAAAATTCCATTTAATATTTTGGCACAATTTATTGCGGAAAAAAGCGAATTGTTTTTGTAATCTACGATAAACAATTTAAGAAATATTTCTGATTGAAAAGATTTTTAAAATAATTTTTCCCGAAGCCCCGAGATTTATCCGAATATGTGAAAAAATTCCAATAAATATTTTTGCACAATTTATTGCGGAAAAAAGCTAATTGTTTTTGTAATCTACGATAAACAATTTAAGAAATAATTCTGATAGAAAAGATTTTTAAAATACTTTTTCCTGAGGCCCCAAACTGGATCCGAATATGTGAAAAAATTCCAAAAAATATTTTGGCACAATTTATTGCGGAAAAAAGCTAATTGTTTTTGTAATCTACGATAAACAATTAAAGAAATAATTCTGATAGAAAAGATTTTTAAAATACTTTTTCCAGAGGCCCCGAGTTTTATCCGAATATGTGAAAAAATTCCAATAAATATTTTGGCACAATTTATTGCGGAAAAAAAAGCTAATTGTTTTTGTAATCTACGATAAACAATTTAAGAAATAATTCTGATAGAAAAGATTTTTTAAAATACTTTTTCCAGAGGCCCCGAGTTTGATCCGAATATGTGAAAAAATTCCAATAAATATTTTGGCACAATTTATTGCGGAAAAAAGCTAATTGTTTTTGTAATCTACGATAAACAATTTAAGAAATAATTCTGATAGAAAAGATTTTTAAAATACTTTTTCCTGAGGCCCCGAGTTTGATCCGAATATGTGAAAAAATTCCAATAAATATTTTGGCACAATTTATTGCGGAAAAAAGCTAATTGTTTTTGTAATCTACGATAAACAATTTAAGAAATAATTCTGATAGGAAAGATTTTTAAAATACTTTTTCCAGAGGCCCCGAGATTTATCCGAATATGTGAAAAAATTCCAATAAATATTTTGGCACAATTTATTGCGGAAAAAAGCTAATTGTTTTTGTAATCTACGATAAACAATTAAAGAAATAATTCTGATAGAAAAGATTTTTAAAATACTTTTTCCAGAGGCCCCGAGTTTGATCCGAATATGTGAAAAAATTCCAATAAATATTTTGGCACAATTTATTGCGGAAAAAAGCTAATTGTTTTGTAATCTACGATAAACAATTTAAGAAATAATTCTGATAGAAAAGATTTTTTAAAATACTTTTTCCAGAGGCCCCGAGATTTATCCGAATATGTGAAAAAATTCAAATAAATATTTTGGACCAATTTATTGCGGAAAAAAGCTAATTGTTTTTGTAATCTACGATAAACAATTAAAGAAATAATTCTGATAGAAAAGATTTTAAAAATACTTTTTCCAGAGGCCCCGAGATTTATCCGAATATGTGAAAAAATTCCAATAAATATTTTGGCACAATTTATTGCGGAAAAAAAAGCTAATTGTTTTGTAATCTACGATAAACAATTTAAGAAATAATTCTGATAGAAAAGATTTTTAAAATACTTTTTTCCAGAGGCCCCGAGTTTGATCCGAATATGTGAAAAAATTCCAATAAATATTTTGGCACAATTTATTGCGGAAAAAAGCTAATTGTTTTTGTAATCTACGATAAACAATTTAAGAAATAATTCTGATAGAAAAAGATTTTTAAAAAAACTTTTTCCAGAGGCCCCGAGTTTGATCCGAATATGTGAAAAAATTCCAATAAATATTTTGGCACAATTTATTGCGGAAAAAAAAAAGCTAATTGTTTTTTGTAATCTACGATAAACAATTTAAGAAATAATTCTGATAGAAAAGATTTTTAAAATAATTTTTCCAGAGGCCCCAGATTTATCCGAATATGTGAAAAATTCCAATAAATATTTTGGCACAATTTATTGCGGAAAAAAAGCTAATTGTTTTGTAATCTACGATAAACAATTTAAGAAATAATTCTGATAGAAAAGATTTTTTAAAATACTTTTTCCAGAGGCCCCGAGATTTATCCGAATATGTGAAAAAATTCAAATAAATATTTTGGACCAATTTATTGCGGAAAAAAAAAGCTAATTGTTTTGTAATCTACGATAAACAATTTAAGAAATAATTCTGATAGAAAAATTTTAAAAATATTTTTTCCCGAGGCCCCGAGATTTATCCGAATATGTGAAAAAATTCCAATAAATATTTTGGCACAATTTATTGAGGAAAAAAGCTAATTGTTTTTGTAATCTACGATAAACAATTTAAGAAATAATTCTGATAGAAAAGATTTTTAAAATACTTTTTTCCTGAGGCCCCGAGTTTGATCCGAATATGTGAAAAAATTCCAATAAATATTTTGGCACAATTTATTGCGGAAAAAAGCTAATTGTTTTTGTAATCTACGATAAACAATTTAAGAAATAATTCTGATAGGAAAGATTTTAAAAATACTTTTTCCCGAGGCCCCGAGATTTATCCGAATATGTGAAAAAATTCAAATAAATATTTTGGACCAATTTATTGCGGAAAAAAAGCTAATTGTTTTGTAATCTACGACAAACAATTTAAGAAATAATTCTGATAGAAAAGATTTTTAAAATAATTTTTCCCGAGGCCCCGAGATTTATCCGAATATGTGAAAAAATTCCAATAAATATTTTGGCACAATTTATTGCGGAAAAAAGCTAATTGTTTTTGTAATCTACGATAAACAATTTAAGAAATAATCCGGATAGGAAAGATTTTAAAAATACTTTTTCCCGAGGCCCCGAGATTTATCCGAATATGTGAAAAAATTCAAATAAATATTTTGGACCAATTTATTGCGGAAAAAAGCTAATTGTTTTTGTAATCTACGATAAACAATTAAAGAAATAATTCTGATAGAAAAGATTTTTAAAATACTTTTTCCAGAGGCCCCGAGTTTGATCCGAATATGTGAAAAAATTCCAATAAATATTTTGGCACAATTTATTGCGGAAAAAAGCTAATTGTTTTTGAAATCTACGATAAACAATTTAAGAAATAGTTCTGATAGAAAAGATTTTTAAAATACTTTTTCCAGAGACCCCGAGTTTGATCCGAATATGTGAAAAAATTCAAATAAATATTTTGGACCAATTTATTGCGGAAAAAAGCTAATTGTTTTTGTAATCTACGATAAACAATTTAAGAAATAATTCTGATAGAAAAGATTTTAAAATACTTTTTTCCCGAGGCCCCGAGATTTATCCGAATATGTGAAAAAATTCCAATAAATATTTTGGCACAATTTATTGCGGAAAAAAAGCTAATTGTTTTTGTAATCTACGATAAACAATTTAAGAAATAATTCTGATAGAAAAGATTTTTAAAATAATTTTTTTCCCGAGGCCCCGAGATTTATCCGAATATGTGAAAAAATTCCAATAAATATTTTGGCACAATTTATTGCGGAAAAAAAGCTAATTGTTTTTGTAATCTACGATAAACAATTTAAGAAATAATTCTGATAGAAAAGATTTTTAAAATACTTTTTCCAGAGGCCCCGAGTTTTATCCGAATATGTGAAAAAATTCCAATAAATATTTTGGCACAATTTATTGAGGAAAAAAGCTAATTGTTTTTGTAATCTACGATAAACAATTTAAGAAATAATTCTGATAGAAAAGATTTTTAAAATACTTTTTCCAGAGGCCCCGAGATTTATCCGAATATGTGAAAAAAATTCAATAAATATTTTGGCACAATTTATTGCGGAAAAAAAGCTAATTGTTTTTTTTGTAATCTACGATAAACAATTTAAGAAATAATTCTGATAGAAAAGATTTTTAAAATACTTTTCCAGAGGCCCCGAGTTTGATCCGAATATGTGAAAAAAAATTCCAATAAATATTTTGGACAATTTATTGAGAAAAAAAAAGCTAATTGTTTTTTGTAATCTACGATAAACAATTTAAGAAATAAATTCTGATAGAAAAGATTTAAAAAAATACTTTTCCCGAGGCCCCGAGATTTATCCGAATATGTGAAAAAATTCAAATAAATATTTTGGACCAATTTATTGCGGAAAAAAAAAGCTAATTGTTTTTTGTAATCTACGATAAACAATTTAAGAAATAATTCTGATAGAAAAGATTTTTAAAATAATTTTTTCCTGAGGCCCCGAGTTTTATCCGAATATGTGAAAAAAATTCCAATAAATATTTTGGCACAATTTATTGCGGGAAAAAAAGCTAATTGTTTTGTAATCTACGATAAACAATTTAAGAAATAATTCGGATAGGAAAGATTTTTAAAATATTTTTTTCCCGAGGCCCCGAGATTTATCCGAATATGTGAAAAAAATTCAAATAAATATTTTGGACCAATTTATTGCGGAAAAAAAAAAAGCTAATTGTTTTGTAATCTACGATAAACAATTTAAGAAATAATTCTGATAGAAAAGATTTTTTAAAATAATTTTTTCCAGAGGCCCCGAGATTTATCCGAATATGTGAAAAAAATTCCAATAAATATTTTGGCACAATTTATTGCGGAAAAAAAAGCTAATTGTTTTGTAATCTACGATAAACAATTTAAGAAATAATTCGGATAGAAAAGATTTTAAAAATACTTTTCCTGAGGCCCCGAGATTTATCCGAATATGTGAAAAAAATTCAAATAAATATTTTGGACCAATTTATTGCGGAAAAAAAGCTAATTGTTTTGTAATCTACGATAAACAATTAAAGAAATAATTCTGATAGAAAAGATTTTTAAAAAATTTTTTTCCAGAGGCCCCGAGATTTATCCGAATATGTGAAAAAAATTCCAATAAATATTTTGGCACAATTTATTGCGGAAAAAAAGCTAATTGTTTTGTAATCTACGATAAACAATTTAAGAAATAATTCTGATAGAAAAGATTTTAAAAATACTTTTTCCAGAGGCCCCGAGATTTATCCGAATATGTGAAAAAATTCAAATAAATATTTTGGACCAATTTATTGCGGAAAAAAGCTAATTTGTTTTGTAATCTACGATAAACAATTTAAGAAATAATTCTGATAGAAAAAGATTTTAAAAAATACTTTTTCCCTGAGGCCCCGAGATTTATCCGAATATGTGAAAAAAAATTCCAATAAATATTTTGGGACAATTTATTGCGGAAAAAAAGCTAATTGTTTTTGTAATCTACGATAAACAATTTAAGAAATAATTCTGATAGAAAAGATTTTTAAAATACTTTTCCCGAGGCCCCGAGTTTTATCCGAATATGTGAAAAAAAATTCAAATAAATATTTTGGACCAATTTATTGCGGAAAAAAAGCTAATTGTTTTTGTAATCTACGATAAACAATTTAAGAAATAATTCTGATAGAAAAGATTTTTAAAAATACTTTTTTCCAGAGGCCCCGAGATTTATCCGAATATGTGAAAAAAATTCAAATAAATATTTTGGACCAATTTATTGCGGAAAAAAAGCTAATTGTTTTTTGTAATCTACGATAAACAATTTAAGAAATAATTCTGATAGAAAAGATTTTAAAAATATTTTTTTTCCAGAGGCCCCGAGATTTATCCGAATATGTGAAAAAAAATTCAAATAAATATTTTGGACCAATTTATTGCGGAAAAAAGCTAATTGTTTTTGTAATCTACGATAAACAATTTAAGAAATAATTCTGATAGAAAAGATTTTTAAAATACTTTTCCAGAGGCCCCGAGTTTTATCCGAATATGTGAAAAAATTCAAATAAATATTTTGGACCAATTTATTGCGGAAAAAGCTAATTGTTTTTGTAATCTACGATAAACAATTTAAGAAATAATTCTGATAGAAAAGATTTTTAAAATAATTTTTCCCGAGGCCCCGAGATTTATCCGAATATGTGAAAAAATTCAAATAAATATTTTGGACCAATTTATTGCGGAAAAAAAAAGCTAATTGTTTTTGTAATCTACGATAAACAATTTAAGAAATAATTCTGATAGAAAAGATTTTTTAAAATACTTTTCCCGAGGCCCCGAGTTTTATCCGAATATGTGAAAAAAAAAATTCAAATAAATATTTTGGACCAATTTATTGCGGAAAAAAAGCTAATTGTTTTTGTAATCTACGATAAACAATTTAAGAAATAATTCTGATAGAAAAGATTTTTTAAAATACTTTTCCAGAGGCCCTGAGATTTGATCCGAATATGTGAAAAAATTCAAATAAATATTTTGGACCAATTTATTGCGGAAAAAAAGCTAATTGTTTTTTGTAATCTACGATAAACAATTTAAGAAATAATTCTGATAGAAAAGATTTTTAAAATACTTTTTCCTGAGGCCCCGAGATTTATCCGAATATGTGAAAAAATTCAAATAAATATTTTGGACCAATTTATTGCGGAAAAAAAAGCTAATTGTTTTTTGTAATCTACGATAAACAATTTAAGAAATAATTCTGATAGAAAAGATTTTTAAAATACTTTTCCAGAGGCCCCGAGTTTTATCCGAATATGTGAAAAAATTCCAATAAATATTTTGGCACAATTTATTGCGGAAAAAAAGCTAATTGTTTTTTGTAATCTACGATAAACAATTTAAGAAATAATTCTGATAGAAAGATTTTTAAAATACTTTTTCCAGAGGCCCCGAGTTTTATCCGAATATGTGAAAAAAATTCCAATAAATATTTTGGACAATTTATTGCGGAAAAAAAAGCTAATTGTTTTTGTAATCTACGATAAACAATTTAAGAAATAATCTGATAGAAAAGATTTTTAAAATACTTTTTTCCAGAGGCCCCGAGATTTATCCGAATATGTGAAAAAAATTCCAATAAATATTTTGGCACAATTTATTGCGGAAAAAAAAAAAAAGCTAATTGTTTTTTGTAATCTACGATAAACAATTTAAGAAATAATTCTGATAGAAAAAAATTTTTAAAATACTTTTTCCAGAGGCCCCGAGTTTTATCCGAATATGTGAAAAATTCAAATAAATATTTTGGACCAATTTATTGCGGAAAAAAGCTAATTGTTTTGTAATCTACGATAAACAATTTAAGAAATAATTCTGATAGAAAAGATTTTTAAAATACTTTTTCCAGAGGCCCCGAGTTTTATCCGAATATGTGAAAAAATTCCAATAAATATTTTGGCACAATTTATTGCGGAAAAAAAGCTAATTGTTTTGTAATCTACGATAAACAATTTAAGAAATAATTCTGATAGAAAAGATTTTTAAAATACTTTTTCCCCGAGGCCCCGAGATTTATCCGAATATGTGAAAAAAATTCAAATAAATATTTTGGACAATTTATTGCGGAAAAAAAAGCTAATTGTTTTTGTAATCTACGATAAACAATTAAAGAAATAATTCTGATAGAAAAGATTTTAAAATACTTTTTTCCAGAGGCCCCGAGATTTATCCGAATATGAAAAAAATTCCAATAAATATTTTGGCACAATTTATTGCGGAAAAAAAAGCTAATTGTTTTTTGTAATCTACGATAAACAATTTAAGAAATAATTCTGATAGAAAAGATTTTTAAAAAATACTTTTTCCAGAGGCCCCGAGTTTATCCGAATATGTGAAAAAATTCAATAAATATTTTGGCACAATTTATTGCGGAAAAAAGCTAATTGTTTTTGTAATCTACGATAAACAATTTTAAGAAATAATTCTGATAGAAAAGATTTTAAAAATACTTTTTCCCGAGGCCCCGAGATTTATCCGAATATGCGAAAAAATTCCAATAAATATTTTGGACCAATTTATTGCGGATAAAAAAAAGCTAATTGTTTTGTAATCTACAAATAAACAATTTAAGAAATAATTCCGATAGAAAAAATTTTTTTAAAATACTTTTTTCCAGAGGCCCTGAGATTTATCCGAATATGTGAAAAATTCCAATAAATATTTTGGACCAATTTATTGGCACAAAAAAAAAGCTAATTGTTTTTTGTAATCTACGATAAACAATTTAAGAAATAATTCTGATAGAAAAGATTTTTAAAATACTTTTTCCAGAGGCCCCGAGATTTATCCGAATATGTGAAAAAATTCCAATAAATATTTTGGCACAATTTATTGCGGAAAAAAGCTAATTGTTTTTGTAATCTACAATAAACAATTTAAGGAAGAATTCTGAGAGAAAAAATTTTAAAATACTTTTTCCAGAGGCCCCGAGATTTATCCGAATATGTGAAAAAATTCCAATAAATATTTTGGACCAATTTATTGCGGAAAAAAGCTAATTGTTTTTGTAATCTACAATAAACACTTTAAGGATGAATGCTGATAGAAAAGATTTATAAAACACCTGCGAAAATATTGCGACGACTTGGGTTAGGTTCTAGCGAAATTATTCAAATTCATCTATAAGTTAGGTTAGAAAAATGAGAATAAATCGAAAATATCGCGAAGACTTGGGTTCGGTTCGAGCGAAATTTCTCAAATTCATCCATAAGTTAGGTTACAAAAATGAGAAAACATCGAAAACATCGCGATGACTTGGGTTAGGTTCGAGCGAAATTATTCAAAGTCATCCATAAGTTAGGTTACAAAAATGAGAAAATATCGCAAAGACTTGGGTTAGGTTCGAGCGAAATTATTCAAAGTCATCCATAAGTTAGGTTACAGAAATGTGAAAGCAACGGAAATATCGCGACGACTTGGGTTAGGTTCTAGCGAAATTTCTCAAATTGATCCATAAGTTAGGTTACAAAAATGAGAAAACATCGAAAACATCGCGAAGACTTGGGTTAGGTTCGAGCGAAATTATTCAAAGTCATCCATAAGTTAGGTTACAAAAATGAGAAAACATCAAAAATAGCCCGAAGACTTGGTTTATGTTCGAGCGAAATTATTCAAAATCCATTG